>SNQJ01S0073160.1:66744-94795 GCA_010110895.2 Picea sitchensis | reverse complement strand
AGCATACAGACTATATGAACTACCACGTCGCACGATCCGATTGGTCCACAGATCGATCTAAAATGCCAAAATTGGGTGACACGTGGCAGCCTCTGGTGCTGCCATGTCACCATGATGATGTCATGCTAATGTCAGCATGCCATGTGTCACCTTTTTTCTCCTACCATGTTTACTATACAAATGATGACATCAGTAGTATGAATGCTAACTCATCCCCTGCTGACTGGGCTAGGTTTACCAAACTTTGACCACAAATATCTTTCAATCCATAAATCTGTTTGATGATCCGTTTGCGCCATTAGAAATATTCCGATGTGATCTTCCCGATCGTGTCATTTTCACTGAGTTTTAGGAACCTTTAATTTTTTCCCTTTCTCTATCTACTGAAGCCATTCTGAGCATCCTGAGTTGCCTCTTTGAGTTATGATTTTTTCTTATCCTTCTTTGGATACTTTTTGGATCACCTATTTCAACAATCAGATGAGAATACAGAGATGGGTGACTTACCATCTTACGTCGATTTTCCTCGCTACTTCATCCCTTGACCTTGTTGACCAACCTCCTAGGTGCAAGAAAATACCTGCAAAGAAAAAAGTAAAACCACCTTCCTCTACATTAGATTTTCAAGTGAAAATATATCTATCCATGATGAATCTCACAACAATAGACATGCATGAGGCAATGACACAAAACATGACGGGAATAAGCCAAGTTATGTATTAATGGAAAGACATAGTGAATCACTTACAGTCCAATGTTGACATTGCAACAACTCCTCCAAGTGCTCTTATCTAGTCCTCTCCTGAATATCTCAAGATCAAAATTTTGATGCTCTCATGGATTCTCCTCCTTTTTTACCTTGGAATTCCCTCATTATATAGGATTTAGAGGCTTAACCACCATGAAGTATTTTGGGAAATGGTTGAGGATTTAGATCCATAAGTTGGTACATAACTTGTCTCATGGATATTGAGTTTACCTAAGATGGGGCCATGATATATGACTCGAATACTTGACCTCATCTTCTTAGAACTAATCCTTAGAATAATTTGGGATAGCCATAACTACCTCTAACCACTTCAACGCTCCCCCAACATTGAGCACAGGGAATTGACAATGCTCCCTATACATGGGCATGGGAGCGTTGGCAAGAGTTCAATGCTCCCTATACATGCGAAAGAGAGCGTTTAGCTTAAAAAATGGTCAAAATCTCAAGGTAAAAGGCATTGTTTCAACCTTCTCATGATGATTTTTTCTCCTCCACATTATGACAAATGTTCTTCCATGGTGTCAAAGTTGCGACACTTAATAAAGTGCATGCAACACATAGTAAGGTGCATACAACACTTGATAAAGTGCATGTGACACTTAGTAAGGTGCATACAATACTTACGACACTTAAATGCGAAATTTGGTGGTGTGACATTTAGGTGTGTAACAATCTTTGTCACTACCGTCATCTGAATTTCCAACGGATGTTATTTTTGGTTCTAGACCACTAATTCTAGGTTTCATTTTTGTAGAAGTACCTCTTTGTGAAATGTTGGGTGAATAAGGGTTCTTTCTTGTTACCTCTCTACCCTTCTGTCTGCAACACTCATTATTTCTTACCGATTATTCAATATTGTTCAGATTTTTTTTAGTAGAGGCCTCAAGGGGATTTAAGTTGTCTCCTCCTCCTTCCTCAACTTGTTCAACTTACAAAAATATGAAGATCAACATCCAAATAGGGAAATATTTGCAAAGAATAAGTTTTTATGGTTGAAACCCTTGATACATTGAGCTTATTTTAAATCAAGTTGATCCAATGACTAGAAAATTCAAGTGGGAAATATGCTTGACAACTATTTCCCCTACCCTCCATGGCAATGAAATGAATTGTTTATGTATTTTTTTGTTCAAAATGTGTTCCCAATATTTATACTATCTGCACACCTCGATGAAAAAGATTCGGTTAGATACATAGAAGGGTAACAATAAGGGTTTCTCTAGGAATCCAAATAATCTCAAAAGACTGAAATCCTCTAAAGTTTCAAAAATTCCTTTCTCAACAATAAAACATGGAACCTTTAGTCACAATCTTGATGTAGTAGGACCATAAATTAATTTTTTGAATGCAGATTTGAAACCATTTTGGAATTTGTTGAAATTGTATTGGGCTTTATGTCTCCATAAATCTAAGTACTAGACAAAACCTGGTTCCACCTTGAAATCAACATTCCTTGTCCTAGGAAAGTCTTCAAATATGTGACAGTAGGAAACAACATAGACCAAATAAGAAGTCATATAAAAATTTCTTGTTTTCTTAGGCCACCTAGTTGAAATGATACCTCATTTGAAATCATTTGGACCTAGTCAATCATAACGTCTTCGTGAACAACAAAGTGAATAATATAAAAAAATTATTTTGGCATAGAGGTGTTGATGTTTGAATCAATTAAGATCGAAACAACAACTTCACGAGGATATGAATCCCCCTATGTTTTTATAGAGGTGGTACACCTCTTTGGATAAAAGATATATCTTGAATATCTTGGATTAGGAAGAATTCTTAGACAACAAACCAACTTTATTTCTTTGATTTATACATAAAATGGTTCTTTAAGAACATGATGAATCTTAATGTATAAATAATTCTTTTATCAATATAAATATTGAAGGGAAGCTTCAATATCAGAATATCTTTGTGCTCAACATCATATATACAACACTTTTAATCACATACTCCATGATCATATAAGAAAAATATTTGAAGAATACAATAGAAACACTCAAGAACTCAACCTTATGCTCGGTTCATAAATATGAAGAAAAGGCCTTGAGAAAATGGCATATAAGAAGAAAAAGAATGGAGAAGATGAAGATCTCTATTCATTGATCAAAACCTTGGTTGCATATTAATGGTTGAATATTTATGTTCCGATCTTCTGATTACCTACTTCTAACCAATTGATGAAGTCCTTTCTTGCCTTTTAAAACTATTTCTTCTAAATGCTTGAGTAGTTAGGGATTTATCCTTCTTGGAAATACCACTTTAATTAATTCTTCAAAAAAGTCTCCTTAATTAATTCATATCATTAACAAACACATCTTGAAGTGGGACATTTTTCATCTTCCATAAAAGTTTTTTAAATAAACTTTTATTTTGACAATCTTAATTAACTGCCCTTTTAAAGAGGGGACTGCATTTTAGTTTTTTGGATATGATATGCAACTTTTCATCCATAGAAACCAACTCAGATGTGATATTCATCGTCTTAGATTTCCAACTAGTCCTTTTGGTCACAATTTTAATTCTTGGATCGCAATATATGATCTTGTGAAGTCGAGGTGTCAAATAGATTTATCAGCAGACCATAAAAATCTTGTTGATTAGTCTTTTAATTTATGAGAATATTATGCCCAATTTTAGCCCTTGAAACCTATTCTGTCATCTTCCTTGTTGAAATACCTTTCAAACGATGTAAATTTTACATGATTCCAAATCTTGGATGTCAATAAATTACTTCCATAACATTAAGACTTAGTAGGAGTCGATCAAGTTTATGGGGCAAACTGAGCCTTTGATTTGAATTTCATCCACCTTCTTTAAAAATTTCACCTTTTGTTCATAAATGGATATCCCACATGCATGTGAGTCTTTGATATTTAATGGTATATAATATAAATTATATTATACACTTAATGTGTGAAATGGGAAGACTATAAAGGCTTAGGAATTCGACCCCTTAGGAAATTAATTAATTAATATATTTTGATTGACTAGTCATCCTCCACCCATGCCCAGTCAATGCCTAATGGTGATGATTCAACTTACACATTTTTCCATGTGTCATTGTGTGATGGGTCACCATGAAGTTCCACATGTCATGAGGTAATTTGATAACATCTGTCTCCAATAGTGTGTATCCATGTGCCTGCCATGTGTCATAAGTAATTTGATGCCATGTTTCTGTCATGTATCACCAATAGTTAATCACCATGTGTCATGAGATAAGTGGTAATATTTCATTAGTTAAGGATTCATGTAAGAAACTTAGGATTAAATGGTTAATTAAGGAAGAAGGAGGAATAAGGAGGAATAAGGAGGTTGTTGGGTTGGGGAAGCATGGCGATTTGGGGAAACATGGTGGGTTTGTAGGTGAGGGAAGGTAAGGGAGGTGAGGTGAGTAAGCCTATGAGTCCGCCAACCTGTGACTCTATAACTTGAGTGAATCCAATAAAGGGGATGAGTGAGGGGTGTTAAGTGAATTAAAAAAGCTAAGTATTGAAGATAATGAGGTGAAGTATGGGAGGGGATTGAAGGTATACGGAGAGGGGAGGGAGATTTTAAAATAATTATAAGTGTTGGAGTAAACAAGTCTAAGTGTTGGAATAAGAGTGGGTATGGGGAGAGGAGAGGAGAGTGGAATAGTAAAAAATCTAAGTATGGAGAGTAAGAAGAAGAGTGTAAGGAAATTTGAAAAAGAGACTAGTGTAAGGAAATTTGAAAAAGAGACTAAGTATAGAGAAGAGAGGAGACATAGTAAAGGAGAGGAGATTTAAGAAAAATTCTAAGAGTGGAAAGAGGGGAAGAATGATAGGAATAAACAAAGTGTGGAATGATGGTTTTCAAGAGATGTACATGGTTCCGAAGAACAAGACATGGTTCCAACACACGACATGGTTCCATGAGAATTATCATTGTTCCAAGAATTCTTAATTCCAAGAAAAAATAGCTTTTCCACATATTGAAGAAGCACTTTTTGCTGATTTGATGAAAACCTGGATATCTTGAGCATACAAACTCGGATTTTGAATATGCGAAATGCATGAATAAGATGAGATTGGAGAATACACAATGAAATTGTAATCATTCAAAATTTTTCTTCTTATGATATCAATTTTTTTATTATTCCATGAGAGGGAAAATAGGGGTGACCAATTTTTGGTCAACAAGAGGTCATGGACTCTTGTCCAATCAATTGGGAAAAGATCCAGGAAAAATATTTGTATGTATATTCAAATAACTTACCTCAACTTGAGAAAAATTGCTATCAAATCATGGGTTAGTGAGATAATTCTCTAGGAGCTCTTCTCCTCCTTGGTGTTCATTGTGAAACTCGTTGACTTCCTCATTCTTAAACAACATGGTAGGGTTTGGGAGTCATAACATTCTATTGAATAATGAGGGAGTCAAAGAGGTTGGTGGCTTTCCATGGATTTGAATAATTCTTCTTTCTGTGTTGAGCTTATCCGTGCACCAAAGAACCAACTCTTTGAAGTCTCTCACCCTAGGAACATAGCCGACCAATGCTATGCCCGAACTCAAAACATTGTTTATTTCCTTCTATGTACGGGAAAGAGCCAAATACCACTTACAATATTGTGACCATTAGAACATATGATCTTCTCATCCAAGAGTGTTAAGTGTGTCTCCACAATACAAGTCTTTTATTGTAATTGAAATGTCGTTACACTGATTTCCCTTTTTACAAATAGATGGTGCTCCTGTTGATATAACCTTTTTACATCATGATGTTTTAATTCTTTATTAAATTTACCATGTATTTCCTTGATTACTAGCTGCTACATCTCTTATTTAAAAGTTTCTAATTTTCATAGTTATATTTTGAAATTATTATAAAGCTTTACAAAATTTCACCACTTAATAACGAAATTTAGGTTCACACAAGTGGTGGTTGAAATAGTGGAGGGAAAGTAAATTCCATCGAGAATGGTGATGTGATGTTGGAAAAGAAGAAAAAAGATTAAGTATGGAGCTGCAAAGCGGGAAATGGAAAGTGCAATATGATGAGTGTGGGATTGTGCGATTCAAGACACATGCATGGAGAGTTGAAAACATGAGAAGGGGGGACTCCTGCATCCGTAATGGTAAAATAAATTAAGTATAAGAAAAGGTGATTTTACAGGTCGCAGAAGTAGGTGAGTCATTTTGGAGAACACAATATTGCGGGTTGCGGGACATGAGGATTGGGAAAAATGTAAATGGGATGAAAGGCTGTCCCACATTCACATTCAAAAAAATCAGCTAAGTATAGAAAGGTAAGATGTGAATTATACATGATGTGGAAGTGGAATGGGTCATTTTGAGTGTTGTGCATTTTCGGGTTGTGGGACACAAGCATTTGTGGGATGGGGTGGATTGGTCTCCCACAACATGTAAATATGACTGAGTGTCAAGATTGTAAAGTAAGAAAAAGTGAATAAGTATGGATTTGTGGGTTTGTGGGTTTACAGACACGTGGAATTGATAGTAGCCTGATTTGCAACCTGCATTTCAAAGAGAAAAAACGACTAAGTAAAGAATGCACAAGGAACATAGGAAGAAAATAATAAGACTAAGGATGGAAATGAATGTACCATCATTTATATACAAATGTAGATCAAAATTCGGCTCCAACTATGGGACAGTGTGTTAATTTTTTCAAAACCCCAACCCAGTTTTAGTCTTGCTGATTTTTCAGCCAAATTTAAATGCCAAACTCAGTTTCAGCATATGTTACAGCCCTGTGTTTCAGCATATACTCACAAGGGTGTTTTAGCATATGACTCAACACTGTGTTTCAACATATGTTACAACACTGTGTTTCAGCATATGTTACAGCACTGTGTTTCAACATATACTCACAGCGGTGTTTCAGCATATGACTCAGCACTGTGTTTCAGCATATACTCACAGCGGTGTTTCAGCATATGACTCAGCACTGTATTTCAGCATATAAAAACCTTAACAAAAAATAAATTTCAGAACTGAAACATGAGGATTCTGAACATCATTTTCAATGCAGAAATAAAATATCAGCAATATGCAAAACTCAGAAAATATAGACACAAATATTTTCGGTCTAACTTCGACCCTGGAAAAACCCACAAGGGGAAAACCAGTGAGAGAGGGCTTTGTATTATTTATGAGCTTCTCAGAAATTATTTTACAGCATATTCATCTTCAGATATTTACACAAACTTATCTGGACATTCCTGTAGCTATGCTCCTCAATTTTTGAACCAGAAATTCGTACAACTGTACGACAATTAATGTTGTACGAACTGTCACGAAATTCGTGCCAAAATTCTGCTAAGACTCAATTTCTGTGCCACTAAATGTTATTCGGCAGCCTTGGAATGCATGCCAATACTCCCAGAAATTGCAGCTGCTGTCTCTTTTCTTCAGCTCGACCTCTCTCTTGCTCTCTCTTGTTCTCTCAACAAGAATGCTTGAGCTCCTCTTGTTCTCTCAACAAGAATGCTTCAACTTCCTTGTTCTTGGCATCTCACCAAGAACTTCTTGGCATCTCACCAAGAGTCTCTTGCTCTCTCAACAAGATTGTTGCTGCTTCTTACCCAAGAATGGGTGCGCCCTCTTGCCTTAGTCGACCTCATGAGGGAAGGTGAGGAGTTTTCTAATCTAACGGTTGAGATTAGATCAGATGGGTGGATGAGATTTGGTGTCTCTTCACTCACCCCCACTTTAATCATAAAGTCACCTTTTAATTTGCATCTCACAAATTAAATGACTAGGATCCACATTCGATAATTTCTCCCCTTTAGGCAGGGAAGAAACACGCCTTGGTACTGTTTAATTAAAAATTTAACACTCCCTCATGCAGAGGTGTTACTCACCCTCCAAGCTTGTCCTGAAAATACAAACTTGCCCATGTTGATTACCTTGGTGAGTATGTGCAACTGCTCTCGGTGGGTATATGCTGTAGCTCCACCAATTCCTCTCACGAACATAATCGCGGGATGAAGTGATACCGATCTTGATATGCTTAGACCGGTCATGGCTTGGATTCTTGAGGAAGTTAATGTAGCTTTCGATTATCCTGATGAAATCACGGTGAGCCTCAGCTGCCAGAACAATCGATCAACATCTTGCGAATCAAGGGCCTCCACAACTAAGCGGACTAGCTGCCATATGCCCCAGCCTGCTTAGAACTCAAAGCCATTGACTTTACGCTTCCAGAGGCCCGAACCAAGACACAATGGCTGATCCCAATCCAAAGCAACACCACGGAAGTGCTTTTCCTTTCGCGACACATCCTGCCCAATGCAGTGCAGTATAGCCAACCGGTGAACTCCATCTCTCGTGATGGTCGGACCATAATCTGGTACCACAAGATGCAGGCACGTGTTTTAAACATACCCAGAGTGCACTCTCCTAGGCTCCACCATGTAGGCGGTGAGTGTTGACAACAAAACAAATATCGGCTGGTATTGACCAAATACATCAATGGCGAATCGGCCTCACGATACAAGTGGAATCACCAACTTTGACTCAGAAGCATGAAGCTTCTCCTAGTTGGTAATCATGGGAGTGGTCATGGGCTTTCTATCCCCCATCTGAAATCTACGCAGAATATCACACACATACTTCTGTCGGAAGATGTGTCGGAGCTCTGCCAAACCTCAATCCCAAGAAGTAATGCATCAGTCTAATGTCTGTCATCTCGAACTTTGAAGTAAGGCTCTCCTTGCAGTTGTTGGTGATTCTCTTTGCCCCTGTAATAAAAGGTCATCCACATATAAGCGGAAGAATTAGAGGATCCTCTCCAGCCACAATGTGGTATAGGTTGGGATCAGCCTCACTCTTCTCAAAACCCAGCTACTGCAAATAGGCATCAATCCTCAAATATGACTCACGGGGCTTGTTTCATCTAGCCTGTGCCTTCTTTAGTATGTACACATGAGAATATCTCCCATGGACCTCAAAGCCCAATGGTTTGCTCAATGTATACCTCCTCCTCAATAGACCATTCAGAAATGCGGTCTACACATCCATCCGGTGGATCTTCCAACCAATCTCTACTGCAATGGAGATCACAACCCATTCGAAGTGTATGGGGAAACAGCCGACAAGATTCATCATAGTCGACTCCCTCAACACAGCCCAGAAAACCAGAGCCACAAAGTGAGCACAGCCTTCTCGATGCTTCCATCCTTGGTATGCTTTGGCTTGTAGAGCCACTTGGAAGTAACCACCGACTCCCCCTCAGGTCTAGGAACAACTTCAGTTCGTTCTTCCTTGATGGGCGTGCTCTTCCATCATGGAATCTCTCCATGCACGTCTGGTGGCCTCCTCCAAAGTGGAAGGCTTAGACTCAGAATCACGCTCGCATTTGCGATGTAGGTACCTTGAAACTCTCGGGAGTTTGCCTCTCCCCCTCCTTGCACTTGGGGATTCCCCAGCAGGAGCCACAGTGCATCCCCTCAAAGATGTCCACAAGCCACTTAGGATTCTTCCTCTTTGAAGTAGTGTCCTATTGAGGGGACTCCTCCTGCTCAACCCCATTTTCTTTGAAGACAATGATCACATGAAGACCTGAAGTGCACGATCCCCTTGGCTTGTGGAATGGGTAGCTGCCCGGGCACGAACTCTGTGGCCCTGTCCGTAGTGGCCCCAAAATGTGTCAGTGCCAGGGATCACATAAACTCTGAGATGGTGCTCACCTCCTCTCTATCCCTCTGGAGCTTCCCTGGCTCGGAGTCCTCCTCCAATCCGACATCCCTCCCTCAGGCAGGTCTTCCTCAAGGAAGGGAAGGTAAATCTGAAGAAACCTTTGAAGTCTCACTATACCAACAAAGATCCTCTCTCTACCATGAATCATCTTTATCCTCTTCGGAAGGGACATATGAATGAGTACTTAAAAATCCGAAGTGAGCCCACCTCGGGGCTTCTTCGAGGAGAAAGCCTCCTCGGGAGATCATTCTCCCCACTGTTACATGAGGACTCCTATTACGTAGATAGCTGCGATTAGCATGCCTGAAGCCATAGAAATAGTAGGTAGCCCACGATCTGTAGCATATGTAGCTAACAATAGCCTTGTTCTTCCTCTCAACCTTCCATTCTTTTGTGGGTTGTAAAGAATAGTCAACTCCCTCCCAATGCCCTCTCCTGCAGAAATCCATAAACTCGCTTGGAGGTGTACTCACCCCCATTATTAGATCTCGGGGACTGAGTTTTCTTCCACCATGCGGTTCTCCCACAAGAGCTTTGAACTCTTGGAACCGATTGAAGACTTGTCCTTTGGTCTTCATGAGAAAATCGAGGATTTTTCAGTCATCAATAGGAATACAACATGAGTATAGAGGAATCCCATTCCAGCGATGTAGAGACATCAGACCTACATATGAGATGTATAGATCAAATTATCTTCTTTGCTCTCTCTTACATCAACGCTGCTTTCGAAGAAGTCTTGGTGTACTTTCCCAAGGTACACCCTTTACACACATCACTGTGCTCTGGTGAAATGGAACTCAGTCACCATCTCCCTCCCGGAACTTCATAAAGCCCCATGGTGCAAATCCGCCATCCTCACATGCCATATCTCATAGGTCCCGCTTCTTGCTTTAACTGGCAGTAGAGATGAATCAATGCTCTGCTGGATGTAACAAGAACATACATCCTCTCGTAATCTAGTACCAATCAATTTGGTTGAAGTGATGCTAGACCCTCTGAGGAAAAGAAGCACACATACATCAGACCTCAGCCCTTCTCCTCAATAGTATAAACTGAAATCAAGTTCTTCAAACTAGGAACATATAGAACCTCTTGTCAAAGTCATGGGAGGCAAAGACTCCCTACGAAATGTCACGGTCGCACAACCGGCCACCTTGACCTCCCGGTCATCTCCAACACTACCTCTACATCTCTGCTTGAGTAAGACCTGTCAAGTGCTCACAAAATGATTTCATATGGCAAGAGGCACCAGCATCAATATACCAAGTATTTGGAGTAGTGGTCCTCGATGATATACACGTAATCAAGGAAAATTCCTTGTCAAACTTTGTGGAAAACTCTTCCACTTTACCTTCATTGCTATTTGTTTCTTTTTCTTGTTAGAACATTGACCTGCATAGTGCCCAAACTTATGGCAAGCAAAGCACTTGACTTTGCTCATGTCTTTCTTCCCTTCACCCTTGGGCTTTTTGTCCTCCCTTTGGACCCTTTGAACTTCTTCTTGCTGAGTGGTAGCAAGGGCCACATTCTCCTCATCATTACAAGTAGATGAACTACCATGCACATAACCTCTACAGGTCTCCTCCACAGACAAAGGAATCATCCCAAAAGGCGTTCCCAATAGGAAAGCTACTCCTAACAACAATGCCCTCCACAAAAACAGCCATTGTTTGGAAGCACCATTCAATGCTGTTCTCACAAAATCACTGTCGGCTATGGCTTCCCCCACAGCTTCAAGCTCATCCCTCACCCGTGTCAATCTAATAAGGTATGTGACCACATTTCCATCCTTGGTCGTTTTTATGCTCTTTAGTTTTTCCCTCAAAACCATCTTAGGTTCTCATTTGTACTCTGGTACCATTTAGTCAAAGACTCCCCACATCTCATAGGCATGTCTTCCCCATCAAGTGAGATGAAGAAATGATCCATGATGGCATCAAGAATAAATCTCTTAGACTTGATACTCTTCTTATTATAAGTTGCAAGAAGAGTAGCATCGATAGGAATACCAGCGGGATGAGTAGTGGTATTCTCCACAATGTCCACAACTCATTCTCTTGCAAAAACAAGATCATCCTCCTTCAAGCACCAAAATTTGTTGTCCCATCAAGTCCGTCTTCAACCCTCAAACCAATAGCCATGACCCTCTTTGCTGAAAATCACAAATTCAAAATGCATACGTGAGTGGCTGGCATCCTACTTTAAATGCAGTGAAGTGCTTCTCTTCAACTCATTCTACGATGCCAATGAATTTCAAAGCCCAGCAGTTTAGGTCGTGATTTTCGATAATTTGTGCCAGGCTTCGGTTTCAACGGTTTGTGTATGTTCTGACTCGTGTTTGTATATACTCGCGGTGATTGTTTAGGCATATGACTTCCGACAGCAATCGCATATGTTACAACAAATTTCGGCTAATATTCTGACACTATGTTTGACATATACTCGGCGGTGTTGACATATGTTCGGTAGCGTGTTTGGTATATACTCACGTGATGTTTGACATATGACCGACCTTTGTGTTTACGACGTATAAAGGCATATGAAAATAAATTCGGAGGCGAAACATGAGGGATTAGAACATCGTTTTCAGCATGAAATTAAATATTAGCAATATGCAAAACTCGGAAAATATAGACACAAAGATTTTGGGTCTAACTTCGACCCTAGAAAAAAAACCCACAAAGGGAAAAATAGTGAGAGGGCTTTGTATTGTTATGAGCCAAATTCTTTTCTGACATATTCAAATGTGGAATATTTACACAAACTTAATAGGACATTCACCTTCAGCTTTTTCTCCTCCATTTACGGGCGAGGGTGTACAAAATGTCGACGATTAATGTTATCTGGGACTATCCACCGATTAGTGCCAAAATTACGCTAAGACTCAATTTTACGTGCCCGCTAAATGTTATTGATACATTGGAATGCATGCCAATACTCAATTAAATTTCTTTGTCTCCTCTTTTTCGACCTCTCTCTTTCTCTCTCTTGTTCTCTCAACAAGAATGCTTGAGCTCTTCTTGTTCTCTCCCAACAAAAGATGCTTCAACTTCCTTGTTCTTATCTCACCAAGAACTTCTTGGCATCTCACCAAGGAGTCTCTTGCTCTCTCAACAATGAATGAACAACCCTAGCTAGGGTGTGTCGTCCTACCCTAATTGACCTCATGATGGAAGGTGAGGAGTTTTTCACAATCTAACGGTTGAGGTCAGGTCAGGGTAGTTAGTGAGGATTTGGTGTCTCTTCACTCACCCCCACTTTAATCATAAAGTCACCTTTTAATTTGCATCTCTGGAATTAAATGACTGGAACCATTCAGCAATTTCTCCCCTTAGGCACCTAGGAAAGAGAAACACTTTCCTTAATTACTTCATTTTAATTAAAAATTTAACACAATAATCCCCTATGGGTTGCTGAGAATCAAATCCTCATCCATTGGGGAAAATGGGGAGTAGAAAATAAAGAAAAAAAGGAAAAGGAAAATAGAAAGTGATGAAAGAACATACAAGGGCATTGAAAAGAATTATGTATGGGTTTGGATTGGGGGATTAATAGAAGAAATGTTTAAGATACTTCCCATTGATGGGAAATGGTTGAATCGTTCATGTCATATCCTTCAACAAATAAGAATTGTAACCAATGAACTTCTCAATTTGGTATGGGCCAATCCAGAGAGCTTCAAAATTTGTATGAAAATATGGTTTTTCTTTTTCTTTATTCATAACAAAACTTCAAGTTGATCCTTTTGAAAATCCCTTGAGGTAGTGCTCTTGTAAAAATTTATTTTGACCACTTGTAGCTCCAAAATTTGTATGAAAATATGGTTTTTCTTTTTCTTTATTCCATAACAAAACTAGTTGATCCTTTTGAAAATCCCTTGAGGTAGTGCTCTTGTAAAAATTTATTTTGACCACTTGTTGTATTTTTTTTATTGTCATTGTGGCTTGTTCTCTTTGTTCTTCAAGTTGCATAAGTTCACGATATCTTTTCTACATAGGTAATTGCTCTTTTGAATATTCATTGTTTCTAGCGAGGACTAAGGAATTTAATTCAAACCGTAATGATATTATTTCTTCTTTCCCATATACTAAGGTGTATGGGGAATTCCTAGTGCTATTCTTTGGAGTAAGGAAACTTTCCCATAGTGCATCTATTAATTTATTAAGCCAATTTTTTTGGTTGGCTGCAATTGTCTTTTTGAGAATTTGAATTAATGTATTTTTTGTCAGCTCAACCAAAACATTTCCTTGCAGGTAATAGTTGGATGATTGTTCCATAATGATTCCATATTCTCCACAAAAAATTGTAAACTTTGACCTAATAAATATTGAACCATTGTTTGTTATGAAATTTTCTAGTACATCAAATCTAGACATGATATTTTCTTTCAGGAAAAGGATCAATTGCCCTAAATCAAGATTTCTTAAGGAAACAACTTCTTGCCACTTGGTAAAATATTCAGCTGCAACGATTATATAAGCATATTCTTTACTTGATTTTGGATTTATTGGAATTATTACATTCAATCCCCATTGTGCAAATGGTTATTCTACTATTATAGACTATAGTGGAATTGCATCCCTCTTCATATTCCCTGATTTTTTTTTGACATTGGAGACATTTTCAAATAATTGTGTAAGCATATTTGAACATAGTTGGCCAATAATAACTAGTCTGAATCATTATGTGAGTAGTTACAACTGGAAAAAAAGGTCCACCACAAATCCATTATTAAATTCTTGAAGAATTTTCTTGGACTTTGGACAATCTAAACATATTAATAGAATTCCATCAAAATTTCTTCAGAAAACAACTCCCAAGACCAGTACATATTGATTAGTTTTCATCTTCAAAGTTCTCCTTTCTTTAGAATACATTCCAAGAGGAAATTGGCCAGATTTTAGATAAAATATTATGTCCTTATACCATTATGATGTTGCTAAACATTTTCTCTGTATGACAACATCAATTGTATTGGGAGGAGAGATATTTACTGCTTCAATTCCAATCATGAATTTACATAGTGCTTTTCCCTTGAAAAATTTCAGAGGTTCAATCTCTAAATCATACTCTTGAAGATTTTCTAACTAATTTTTCCATCTACCCTCTATGAGTTGTTGATTGAGCAACATATTTACTAGTGAGTGTGGCACATAAGCAATGATGTGAGATGAAAATATATAGGTCCTGRAATGAGCTATTTCCTTGACCATGGAAAGAGATTGATTTTTAGTCATTGASTAATTTAATTCATAATCATGCAAGGTCTTACTCWTGAAATCAATTTAAATTTCTTCTGCTTTCTCATTTTTCTAGGTAAGGATTGAGACAATATTTTCCTATGAAGTAAATGAATATAATGTAAAATATTTGTCAAAGTGATTTGTAAGCTACCATGGATATTCCAATGGAACAGTTCGCCACAACAAATCTGATAAAGAAAACTGAAATCTACCCATGAAGGTTTAATTCCTTTATATTTCTAGAATATTTAGTTACTGATTTTCTGCTTATGCATGAAATAGGTTAAATGAAAAAAATAGAGAATAGTAAAATAAAATCACAAACGATCCACAAAATGACACAAGAATTTTCTCTGGGAAATCCTTATGGGAGAAAACCTAGCTAGAAGGTGAGGCTGCTCTACTCTCTTTTCTCTGGTATGAAAATAATGCAAGTACAAAGAAGAAGGCACTCTCTATGGAGTTACCTAAGACCTATGGCCTGTTAGGATGCTATATAACATAAACCCCCTTTGTTATTCTCTCTAATTTCCCACTCTTAGTTTCTCACCTCAACTATGGAACAAAGAAAAATAATATAGAATGAAGCCCCTTCTCCTCCTAGTGGCCCGATGTTTAACATATCTCGATAGGCATCTAGGGATAGGTTTTCGACTTCCTCAACCCTCAATTGCATAGGGTTTGAACCTTATAGAATATTCTTGAAATTCCTCACGTGGCTAGCCCCATATGCATGAGTAATGGGGGATGATGTGGCATCCTCTCTTACCATGGTGGTCAACATGATAGGTCAACTTTTGAGATGTATACCTTTTTCATACGAACTCCGATTGATGCACAATCTACACTGTTGGAAATTTCTTGGAGTGTAGAACACTGTCAAGGGGGTGCATACATGTTTTAGACACTGGAACCCCAAAATGCATCATTTGATGCCTCAAAATGCCTCTAGAAGGTTCTAGACCCGAATTTTCCAAACTGGGACTTGCCACTAAAATGACCCTGCAAACTCATTCCTCCAATTTTTTCCACTTCGAAAGCATCGATATAGATGAAAAATAATATAATGATCCTATTTGAATCACAATGTAACAACTAGTAAGAATAAAGACAGTGGTAATGGCATGCTTGATTTTTGTGAAAGCCTTTTGAATGCCTCGTGTCCATCCAAATTTATGATCCTTCTTCAACAATTTATTTATTTCCTTTGCAATTGTAGCGTAATCTGGAACAAACCTTCAAACAAAATTTATACTTCAAAAGAAATAGTGTACTCCTTTCCTTGATGTAGGTGGATTTAGGTCATTGATTGCTTAAACTCTTTCTGGATCAATGCATATTCCTTCTTTGCTCACAACATGACCCAAAAGCTTTCCCTCTGATACAAAAAACATAAAAAAATTTGGATTCAAAGATATTCCATACATTCTACATCTCTCAAAGATTTATTTAAGATGTTTGAAATATCTTTCACTTAGTTTTGAATGAATTGTCAAATCATCTTGGTAGTCTTCCATAAATTTTCCAGTTAGATCTTTTTAATTAGCATGGTCCATTACCCTTTGAAAAGTTGCACTTGTATTCTTTATTCCAAATGACATACGAACATAAGCATAGGTTCCCCATGGTGTAATGAATGCAGTCTTTGGTCTATCTTCTTCAACCACAAGGACTTGATTATATCCAGAAAATCCATCCAAGATGGACATTAGTGTAGAACCAATGACCTACTGCAATAGCATCTCCATGTTTGGGAGTGGGTAGTTTTCTTTAATAATTTCATGGTTGAGATATATGAAATCAACACAAAGATGAATTTATCCATTCTTTTTTCTTACTACCATACAATTTGAAATCCATTCTGAGTGTTTAATTAGAAAAATTATGCTAATGTTTTAAAGTTTTTCCAACTCTGTCTTCACTAAGGGCTTCAATTTGGGATTTATAATTCTCAACTCTTGATTAAAGGATTTGGATACCTCTTTAAGTGGTATAACATGATAGAATATAGATTTTTTATACTCCTTTAAATCATAATAACTCCAAGAAAAAATGTCCTGAAATTCTTTGAACATAAATGTATATTGCTTTATTTATCTAGTGGTGAAACTAGTATGAAGATTGATGTATTTTGGAGAATTAGGTGTATCGATATTGATTTTATGTGTCTCTTTAACCTTCCTAACATATGGTTTCTCTTTTGGATCCAATATATTTGTTTGATCATCTCTTGTAAAAAGAGATTCCAAACTGACAAAATTCTTAGGAGAGAGTATAACACTCTGATCACAAATTTCTTTATGAGAATCTTGAATTTCTTCAGAATCACCTGATAAATTTGAGTCATGGTTTGTGAGGAATTTTTCAATGTGCTCATATTTTTCAAAAACTTGCCAATACTCTTGATTAGCAGGTATTGAGGATGAATACATTGTCTTGACATGAAAAGTATTTTGTCTTTGGGAATCATCTGAATTGAGGAGAGATAAAACTACCACTAACGAATCATATTTTTGGTTATTTTCTCAAGAAAAAAAGAGATATTAAAAGAATCAAATGAATCTATAATTTCCCATACTCTCCTTGCATAATGTTTCAATATTTCTTTCTTGATTCTGTATTTTTTCTTGATATTGTTGATAACCAATTTTGCATCACAAATTCAGGTGGATTTTATATTCCAGAGATCACAAGAACCATTTGATCAACTTAGTGCAACTCATCGACGAGCGACATTGTAAGCGCCTTATTCATATATAATGACCAAGGATTTATTTAATTAAAATACAATTTCCTAAGTTGTTTTGGTGAAATTTTATTCCTAAGAACTATAAACAAAAGAATAAAAGTTTAAAATTCTAAGTGTTCTAACACATTTGAAGGGTGAGGATCATTCCTTAGATCAATGCTTCATATTATGCTTAATTTTTGGTACAAGGGAATTCTAATTTGATTGCATGTGGGTAGATAATAGATTGGGTACTTTTGAAAACAATACCATATCTAGTTCTAGATTTTGAACATGTACCATCAAATGACATTTTCCAAAAACCTTGGAAAGACATTTCTTTAACTTGCTTAGGTGGATTTAATTTTTCTGTATTAAAAAAAACATAATTTCCAATTCCAACATCTACATAGTTTTGCATCATTTTCATTTTCCTTCTTCTTGAATGATATTGTCTTTCCGAGTTCTCGAGGAACTCTAATAATTGTTTCATATTTATTTTGAAGCATCATGCAACTTCCATCATTCATTACATATTCATTGATTAATGAACACCGATATCTTCCCAAGACAACATGGTATGTTGGAGGCAGATGAACTACTATGATAGTAAACACTATTGAAATGTGAGGTGTTGCACTTATCCATGCACATAAATATTTAATTTCTCTATAAGTTGGAACTTTTCTTAATTCAATGGCATATATGATTTCACTGGTTTCATAGTATTTTGTACATTCCATTCCAAGAGATTTCATCACTTCTAATGACATGATATTTTTTGTGGCTCCACTATCCACAAAATAGTTATGTAATGTAAAATCATGATTTTCTAAAGATATATAAAATAGTGTAACTTTGCCTCTTGTCCTTACTAATGTGATATTTTGTTGTTGTCATGTGTTCATCACAATTGCCTCTATTCTTGAATTCATGTAATCCAATATCTTCAAAATATTCTCCTTTTGTTGAGGTATCTTGACTACCTCCATGAATGGTATTGAAGCTTAGCTAACTCATCAACCAGATTATAATTCATTTTCAATTGAGTCTTCACCTGATTGCAAATTGGTTGTTGTTTTTCTAACTCTGGAATGTTAGCTTTAACTTTTTCTTTTTCTGGTTTTTCCCTTGTCTTGAATTTATTTACTTGAGTTCTAGTTTAAAAAACATTGTCTTGCGAATTCCTAGGATCCTCTTGTTTGTCAAAAATATAAAAATATGATGAAACTTCTTCCATTTGGACCGATTCCAAAACTTCATCTTGATTAATAACTATTTCTTGATCAAAGTTTTCAAAATTTTCTTCTTCTACAATTTCTTCTAGCACAACAACATTTGGATTTGGAACTTTGGGTGCTCTGGGTATACGATCTTCAATTCTATCATTTCTTCTACAATTTATTCTAGCACAACAACATTTTGATTTGGAACTCTGGGTGCTCTAGGTCTATGATCTTCAATTCTATCATTTCTTATAAAATTTTAATCTTTTCTCTTGTTTCTTGGGAAATTCCAGGATCGTTTCTCACATTAGGGGGCACTCTTTAGATAAATCCTCCCCCAATTGCTCGATTTTTGGAAGTTCTACAAGTGGATGTTCCCCAAGGTGATATTCATAGATTGGTCATTTGTCTTTGCACTTTTCCAAGAATAATCTCGGGATCAACATTACTATCTAACATGTACTCTTCCATTTCTATTGCTTTATAGATTTCCTCATTTAAGTTATTTATTTGTAAATATCTTATTGCATAATTTACATTTGAGGGTGTGAAATTCTTATAACATCCAAATATGACAGGATCATTTGGGCATTGCCCATTTGGGATTTGGTTTAAAGTCTTAAAAAAACGTAAACTAAAATCCCTGATTCTTTCACCCTTTTGGATATGGATTTGGGTGAATTGAGTGAGAAAAGTATGATATAAAATAGGCTATGCATATCTAGTCATGAACATATTTTCTATATAACATTTTCTATATTTTATATATAATATTTTCTATATCATAGTCTAAACCTATCGAAGTTTGCATAAAAAACTCTAACCATTACATCATCATGTTCAATCAAATGAATATCACAAACATTAAGGAACTAATCCATATGTCTTTTTGGATCCATAATCCAATCACCTGAAGAAAAAAAAAAGGTAAAAATCCTTGAGGAAGGGTTGGTAATGTATGTTGTTCTCCATGTAAATTGAGTGGGATATACCTAGCTCTTCTTCTAAGATTTCTTTGTCTTTCTTCATTGGGAATTTTGTTTCTTTGTTCTTCTCGATCACCCATGATTACTATATCATTTTCTTTAGATCTTTAACTTTGGGAAACTTTGAGAACCTCAAGATTCTTACTTTTACTTTTTGTTAAGGGACCTTTGTATGATTATAGTTTTTCTAAGATTTACAATTGTCTTCTCCGTCTCAAGGATATTGATCTTTCTTATTCTTAGGAAAGAACTTCCCAAGTTCTCTTGATTTCTTCACGACTCCTTGTTGTTGTGATTGTTAGATCATATAATTGGTCCAAGATACTTATTTGATCTCTTAATCCAATTTGTATTTGGGGTTGGTTGGGTTTAGGTAGAGTCATTTAGATTTTTGATCTACAAAACCAACCTTTTGTTTAGTTTCCTAGTATGGTCACCAAAAATATTGATGTGAAAGACTATCTTGTCTTTAATTCAATCTCACGAGGACAAATCCCTTTTATTTTTAAATATGTGGTACTCCTTTATTTTAAATAACATGCAAGAACAAAAAATATTCCTTGGAAAGGACCAAGCCTTATTCTTGAAATAAATATTCACATGCAAAGAATACATGACAAGGACCAAGTATCTTGCAGAAAGAAAATATTCACACTATGTTATAAGATTTGTAAACCAAAAGCGTATACATTAACATAGGATGGAATTTCCATCACAACATTCATCAAAGTAGAATATAATATTTAGAGAAGGAAAGGAAAGTATGCACCACATATAGACAAGAAATCCAAATGATCATTCCATTGAATTCAATAAATATTTTCATAGACACAGATTTGAAATCTCATGCTTAAAATTAAATTCTTGAGAAAACAATAGTGTTATTTCCCAAACTAGTTCTCTTGGAACCTCAAAAAATAATTTAGATGTCTTAATAGAATTAGTAGTAATGTCTAGGGTTACAAATAAAATAAATTGCATTTATCCTTCAAAGAGGACTAGGATGGGGATCCCACATACCATAAAATGAAAGAGAGACCTCGAAGAGAAAGAAAACAGTCAAGGGTCAGCCTTAGGTTTCGTAGGTTGTTGGGAATAGAAAATGAAAAATGACAATTGAATGAAGAAGAAAGAATGGCGAGGGAAAGAAAAAAGATTGCTACTCGACTTACTACGATGGAAATTATGAACCCTTCATTTTCTTTCTAAGGCATCCTTTGTAGATTGTTGTTGCTATGTTGGAGGTGGAATAACTGTTGTAACTGTTTCTTGCTGATATGTCTCAGTTATACTAACTAATGGTATTGTTAACCATTCTTCTATATACTCCCTCATCAGAGCAACCATTATTTCATGCTTGTTTTTTATTTCAAATAATTCATTCTCTAATCCTCTTAAATCAATTCCTAATAGGTGCAATGTGTCCTCAATATGATCATTCTTATTTACGTATTTGACAAGCCACCTTTCCACTTCTTCTTCAGAGAATTCAACCAAGTCACTAAATTCATTTTCTCATGGAAATTTTAAGGCTTCTAGTTGCTTTAATAGTTGCACCTTAGACAAAAGTATGGTATCCATTAACAAATAAGGGCCATACAATTATTTGGTAAGATCAACAAGTTTTATAAATATGTCACCCATCTTAACTTTAACAACATCCAACTTAGAGAGAAATTATCTTAAACATCTGATTCTTTTAATACAACAAGTGTTAATCTGTTTAATTCGAATATTAGAGGGGAGGTTTTGTTCTCTTCTATGGATTTTTCTCAATCTTGAAACTTTTGCTGCAAAGGTTCCCCTACTTGTTTATAAATACCTTATCATTTTCTAAGTCTTTTTGGAGATATTACCTAAAGTGCATAATCCTTGTTGAGAATCTAGTTGAAGTCTGTGCTAGTTCCCAAATTTCAAGGATTAGGTCTATTCTCTTCTGGATACCATCTCTGAAATATTTTCTTACAACCAACAATAAACTAGATGAAACCCTTAGTTTGAAATTGCTTTCTGAGACATCTTCAAGGGTAAGTACTCATTGAACTGTGGTTATTGGTTCAACATATAATGGTTTTGTAATTAGAGCTTTCTCCAATTCCTTTACTCTTTTCTTTAAAAATGAATTTTCTTTATCAATATGAAAAATATATTCCTTTAGTGTTTCCCTAGTTGCTTTGTGAAATTGCATGATTTTCGAGGGTGGAACCCCCTAAAAATTGATTTATGATTTCAATTTCTTAGCAACTTTCATATTTTTCATATCAAATTTTTTTATTAACAATTTCTTAAAATTCTTGTGGTAGGATGGATGGTGAAGTGTCACAGACTCTTATTCAAATATATCTAGCTCTTGGGAGGCAAGGTCCTCAACATTTTCCCTAGTTTCCATCAATATTTTCTTTAACCAGTTGGGTTTTTCTATTACTTCATCTACTTCCATGGCTCGGGGAATTTCATCAATTTTAGGTACATCTTGTCCTTCTTTCTGAGTTTCTCTTTTTCTCTTAATAGAAGTGTGTACATCATGTTATTTTTCCATTTTTTTGTTTGTAGGGTCTTTGTCACCACCATCATTTGAATTTCCAGTGGATGTTCTTTTTGGTTCTAGAACACTCCTATGTTTTATTTTTTCAGAAGTACCTCTTTGTGAAATTTTGGGTGAGTTAGGTTTCTTCCTTGTTGCCTTTATACCATTCTATCTTTGCACTCATTAGCACTTTCCAATTCTTCACCATCGTTTAGACTTTGGTTGTCTCCTCCTCCTCCTTCAAATTGTTTAGACTTATAAATATATGAAGAGTATCCAACTAGGGACATGTGTGCAAAGAATAAGTTTTTAGGGTTGAAACCCTTGATGCATTGAGATTATTTTAAACCAAGTTGATCCAATTGAATAACAAATTCATGTAAGCAGGAAATATGCTTGAAAACGATTTCCCAACCCTCCATTGCATTGGAATGGATTATTTATTTATTTTTTCGTTGAAAAAGTGTGCCCGGTATTTATATTGTCTTCACACCTCGATGAAAAAGAGTCATCCACATAATAGAAGGGTGACAAGAAGGGTTTCCCCTGGAATCCAAATAAACGCAAATACCAAAATCCTCTAAATTTTCAAAATATCCTTTCTCAATGAGAAAGGATGCAACCTCTAGTGACAATATCGATGCAGTAGGACCATGAATTAATTGTTTAAAAGAAGATATGAAACCATTTTGGATTGCGTTGAAATTGTATTGGGATTTATGTTTCCATAAAGCTGGGTAGCATACAAAAATTGTTTCCACCTTGATATCAACATTCCTCTCTCTAGGAAAGTCTTCAAATATGTAACAATAGGAAATGACATAGAGCAAATAATAAGTTATATAAAACTATCTGTTTTTTCATAGGCCACCCAGTTGAAATGATATCTCATTTGAAACAATTCAGCCCCAGTCAATTAGATAATATTCATGAACAACAAAGTGAAGAATATAAACAATGTATTTCAGCATATAGGTCATGGATTCTAGTCCAATCATTCAAGCAAAAATCTAGATGAACTCTTTTTATGAGTATTTCAAAGAACTTACCTCAACTTGAGCGAAATTACTATAGGATGGTGAGATAATTATCGAGGAGATTCACTCCTCATTGGTGTTCCTTAGGAAACTCATCGAATTCCTCATTCTTAAACAGCATGGTAGGGTTTGGGAGACACAACATTCTACAGAATACTAAGGGAGTAAACATGATTGGAAACTTCCCTTGGATTTGAATAATTTTTCTTTTTGTGTCAAACTTATCAACACACCAAACAACCAACTCTTTGAAGTATATTACCTCATGCACACAACCAACCAATGCTATGCTTAAAATAAAAACCTTGTTTATTTCCTTCTCTATAGGGGAAATATCCAAATACCACTTATAAGCTTGTGACCACTAGAACAGGTAATATTCTCGTCTAAGAGTGTTAAATGTGTCTCCACAATACAATTACTTTCTTCTACTTGACATGTCTTTATAGTGATTTCCCTTTTTACGAATATGTGGCGCTCCTGTTGATATAACCTTTTTACAACATGGAATTTTAATTATTTATTAAATTTACCATGTATTTTCTTGATTACCAGCTTCTATAGCTCTTATTTCAAAGTTTCTAATTTGCATGGTCATATTTGGAAATTATTACAAAGAATTATGAAATCTTTGCCACTTAATAATGATATTTAGGTTCACTCAAGTGGCGATTGACGTAGTGGAGGGGAAGTAAATCCCATCAGGAATGGTGATGTGATGCTGGAAAAAATGAAAAATGATTAAGTATGGAGGTGCAAAGTAAGAAATGGAAAGTGAAATATGATGAGTGTGGGATTGTGGGATGCGAGACACATGAACAGAGAGTCAAAAATATGAGAAGGGGGGGCTCCCGCATTCACAATGGTAAAATAAAATAAGTATAAGAAAATGAGATTTTGCGAGTCAGAGAAGTAGGTGAGTTGTTTTGGAGAATGCGGGATTACGGGACATGAGAATTAGGAAAAATGTAACTAGGACATAAGGCTATCCCGCATCCACATTCAAGAAAATTGGCTAAGTATAAAAAAGTAGGAGGTGCATTATACATGACGTGAAAGTGGAAGGGGTCATTCTAAGTTTTGCACATTTGTAGGTTGTGAGACACAAGCATTTGCAAGATATGGGTGGATTGGTCTCCTGAAACATGTAAATATGGCTAAGTGTATTGATTGTGAAGTAAGAAAAAATGACTAAGTATGCATTTGCGGATTTGTGGACCTATATATTTGATAGTAGTATGATCTGCAACTCACATTTCAAAGAGAAAAGATGACTAAGTAAAGAATGTACAAGGGGAATAAGAGGAAAATAATAAGACTAAGGATGGATATGTATGTACCAACATAAATCAATGAATGTAGATCAACAAGAGATTAAACCCCTACTACTAATGTTTGGAACAAAATAAAACATAAAACAAAATGGAAGTAGCAAGAAATATAGGGTTTGCAACACTTAAGTTGAGTTTGAACCCTTTCATTTTCTTGAAAAAGCATTGTAAATATTTATAGGAATAAATAAATAAAAATTGGAATTTTTGAATCAATTGAGGGAAAATAAGAGAAATGGAGTTAAATACTTGAATGTGACCACGATGATCCCTTACAATTTTTTCTCTTTAGGAAAAAATACCCACTCCGATATCTTCCTTGGTAGATATCTCTTGCATAAGTCTCCCCTCTAACTTTTGGAAAAACAATACAATAGGGACTATGGTTTTGTTTTAACTCACTTTTACAAAATGAAATTCCTGTTCAATTTTTTTCTTGAAATTTTGGTGCATTGATGATAAACATGTTGTCTATTTAAAAAGTAAATAAACTTGTTTTGACTAGCAATACATCTTTCAAATATAAGTGCATTTGTGCACTATATTAAAATAAACACACCAAATTAACGATTTATAGCGAAAAGAGACATGAAAAACTTTGCAATTAGAACTTTTCATAGGTTTTATTGCCGGTTCACATCAAAATACAATGCATAGGTTATTCTAGTATAACATGAACACTAGTGTTCCAATCTAAATCAATCACACCACTCACTTAAAAGTCCCTTCAAAAACCTTTTTAAAGTTAGAACGTTACATGCTTCCCAAACTTTCTTTTAAGAATACAGACACGTAAATTACAATACTCTATTGTGATAAGTAGTGATTAGTATAATTTTAATCTCAATGGATGGAACATTGTTTCCATTTCTATATTAATTCCATTTTAATACAATTATTTCAATGCACAGGTAAATTAAACTTAGATGATATAATTGTTTAATCAAATTACATATGTATATTATCATTTGAAATTTGCATACCACACGAGTGGGAAAGGTGTCATTTGAAATTATACAAATGATACTTAAACTACCACATGAGTGGGAAATACATCATTTGAAATTATTCAAATAATACTTAAACTCACATCATCTACTTAAAAAAGGCCTTTACAAGTTTGATTGAAGTTAGAATGTTATTTTCTCAAATGTAGTGAAAATAAAAGGTGATAATATTGAATGGTCGATTTTTCAAATCCCTCATTCCATATCATTCCAATTTCATCAATTTCTCCCTTTTAGTTTCCAGTAAGTCTATATTTTATTTATATTTTGATTATTTGATTGAAGTTATGATACCTTTGCACTTGCATTTGATCAATTGTGTATTCAATATCACAAGATCCTAATTCAATATCGAGTTCAAATGTTTAGGATATTCCACTAGTCCAAACATGCCACAAGATATTATCTAGAGAAAGATATAAAAAGTAGATGGTATACAAAAATGGAGAAGCACTTTATCTTAACAATTGTAACATGGTATCTTCTAATGACCATCCTAGGAAAATGGTACTTCACTATGAACTAGATCTCTTTTATGAATCCATATTAGTATATGTCTATTTAAAATGTAAAGGGTTGAAGGTGAAAACTTGGAATGTCATGTCGTCCCATTATATTGATGACAAACTACTCAAAGCTAATGGTCTGATACCTTCCATTGTGATCAAGGATCTAATAAGTGATATATAAAAGACATGTAGCAACACTTCAATATGCTTTTTTTTTTTTTTAAATTTGGAAACCAAATCAACTATGTTTTGTTCAATATTGACCAACTTACCATCTTTTGTTGAGTCACATGAGAGTTCTAGTGAGGCAAATTATGGTATCAATACTACCCAAAACATCTCTCCTAAGAGATCCACTAAGTTGTATGAATTGAGAGAAATGTTTTCCAAGTACACACCAAGGTGTTATGATAAATCTTACCCTGCGGACAGGATAAGATCCCCTTTGGACCAAGACCCCTTCTTTGGTCCAAAGACATAATGAAACAAATGGTTGCTACATTCCCTTTAAATCTAACTCAACCAATCAAGCGAGAGAAGAAGAAGAATGTGGTGTACCTTATTTTGATGTTCATCCTTGCTGCTCCAATCCTTTGGCTTGATCTCCAAGTTTCTCAACGCAAATGAAGTCCTGCAAATACCAACAAAGAAACTCTTCCTCCTACTCTGTATTATTAGATAAAGAAGATCTATCTACAAAGATTGAAACAATAATAGACAAGCAAATGTAGAACACGTGAACTTGAAGGGAATAAGTGAAGTTCATATTAATTGGAAAGAAAATGAAAAGTACTTACAAATCATGTTTGAAAATGCAACAACTTCTCCAAACTCTCCTCATCTATCCCCTTGCATGAATCTCTTACAATCAGAATGATGTTACTTCAACAATTTCCTTCCCCTTTCACCATGGAGATGCATTCAATTTATAGGATTGGGAGGCTCAACCACCATGAGATAATAAGGGAAATGGTTGAGGATATGGCTCCATGAGTTGGGATTTGATCCTAAGATAGTTTCATAGGATAGGATTTGACCCAAAACAACCTCCTCCCTTAAGAGTCATCCCTTAAGAAACGTGGGGATGCCTCAAGTGAAAAAAGTGAAAAATAAGGGTGAAAATTGAGTTTAAAAGCTAGAACCAAGTCTTTTCAGGTGGCTATAAATTGCAAACAACAAGTTGTTCAAGGCCTTTAAGGTAGGGAAACAAGCCCAGAATGGCTTGGTACTCCTCAGGGTGACCCATGAAGTGATGCCAAAATATATTAAATCAAAAGGGGGTTTGTAAATGAAGATGAACAACCTTTCTACAAGTTGTTATAGCTATGTTTAGGAGAGTATTTACAGCTGCAATTTATGTTCATGGATGAAGGGCGGAATGAAAAAAGGTTTGACTTTAAAATGTATTTTATTTGTGAATTTTCAGTTTATTAACACATGAATTGGCCACCAAACCATTTAAAAGGTTATCCCAATCAAGAAAACACCTATTATCCTGAAACTGTGGCAACCAATAAAAGGAGAGTAGTCTTAGTAGACTAGGGTGGTTAGGTTGAAGAGTGCCCCACGTAGTTCATAGAAGCATGGATTAGCCGCTTCTCGTCACTTGCACTTTTGGGCTCTTAAATCCGCTTGGATGGAAGAAAGATACCTATGAAAATGAATATGCCCAGGACCCCCCCCCAAAGGTATTTTTAGCTGAGCTTACCCAAGCAATGTAGTATCCCAATCAAGCTAAGCTATTCAACTCCTTGACTATGTGGTACTAAGGAAATACCACTCAATTTTTAATAACTAGACAACTTTTGAGGGGCTCCTAATGAATACTCCCTGGCTTTGACACTTAATATTCTATGAAATTGAAATTTCTTGAAATAAAGGGCCATGCCACCCATGTGGCGAGGTCACGTCTCACTTTCACAAGTGTGCCTCCTGGTCAATAAATTGAAATATATCTAAAGATTTATATAAAAATAAGTAAATAAGTATGTGACATA
>SNQJ01S0073160.1:0-18731 GCA_010110895.2 Picea sitchensis | reverse complement strand
GGAGATCTCAGTTTTTGAGTTACTGTAATTTGAATGTATTTTGTAGCCATTGGGCACTTGTGAATATAACAAGAGGGAAAATTGATCCAAATGCATGTTGTGCAGTTATGCTTACATTTTCGTGTCTTTTATGTTATTCTTGTGTCCCATAAACAAGTGAATGAAACAGTGACTGTGAGTTTTCCAGTTTCAATTGTTTCTCTTCATTGAATCTCTACAAGGTGTGCATCAAGCGAGGAGAGAACACTTGGAGATCAGGAGGAATCTCTCTGTGAGAAACCCCTTGGATCTGAGTTATCAAAATCCCTCAGACTCAAGGAGTGCATGGGAATTCGAGGCCTACATAAGGCGAAGCTCAAGAGGAATAATGTTTCAGAGAAGCGTTATCGAGACCCAGAATAACCCATCTCCTAGGAAGAAGCGAAGACCGAGTCTTCAAAGACTTAGAAAATCTTCTAAGTCTGAAGCGAGTAAAATATCTCGAGGAGAAACGCTGAAACCCCGCAAGCCATTGGATAAGGTGGAATTGCGAGGAGGTTAGTGAAAAGGGTGAGTCTCAGAGATCTGAACGGACGGTGGAAAGTCCTCGAGGAGAAATGCTGAAACCCTGCAAGCCGTTGGATAAGGTGGAGCTGCGAGGAGGTTAGCGGTGAGGGCTTCTTAATGTCCAAATCTCAGGAGGGATAGGAACAATCGATCACAGGCAGATCCGGACCATTGGTCCACATCGCAATTTTGGGTATCGTGAGTTGGAAGGACAAAGGCCCTTGTCTCCAAAAACCCTGAATCGCGAAATAGCGAGGTTGAACGTGGACCGTAGATCTCAGAGATTATTGTGAGTTTTTGATTAAACGCTAAGATATTTTGGCATTTTGGCAACTGGGGACTCCAAGGAGCGGGGATAGAGGTCCTTGTCTCCCAAAACCCCGAATCGCAAAATAGCGAGGTTGGACGTGGACCGTAGATCTCGGGTCATCGGGATTTCGACATTTCAGCAACCAGGCATTCCAAGGAGCGGGGACAAAGGTCCTTGTCTCCCAAAACCCTGAATCGTGAAATAGCGAAATAGCAAGGCTGGATGTGGACCGTAGATCTCGGGTCATCGGGATTTCGACATTTCAGCAATCGGGGATTCCAAGGAGCATGGATATCCCTTGTACCCTGATTTCGCGAAACGTGAAATGCCGAAATAAGCGTGGTCATCGATCCGAGAGAGAGATCTGCGCTGTAGATCTCAGATCATCGGGATTTCAGCATTTTGGCAACTAGGGATTCCAAGGAGCAGGGATACCCCTTGTACCATGATTTCGCAAAACGTGAATCCCGAAGGAATAGGCGCTGGAGCCTGAGCCTAGCCGAAGGTCACGGTTCTTGGTCATATGCGATGGGAGCTCACACTTGGTGCTTGGAAAATCCAACCGAGCAATAGTGAGGGACTTGTGTCTTCATTCGAAGGGTTCCAGTTTAGAACCAGAAGAGCCATTTCAGCTCCGGAACCAGAAGATCCTGACCGGGAGGTTGTGCATCCCTTCAGAGAGATAGGGGGTCTGCATCAGGTGGTATCAGAGCATCATTTTTTCGTCTATAGACTTCAGGCGAAGGAGGAAAAGAGGGAGATAAAGAAATTAGAGTTGTACCCTGTGTGTGACAAATAGTCAACATAATGCTGCCAAATAGACGAGAGTTGCCTTTAGCCAACCGTGCTATAGAGATGCGAGAGCTTCGCGCCCGATTGGAAACAATGGAAGAAGCACAGAGAAGAGCACATGACATTAGGGATGTTAGTGATGTAGAAAGTGAAGAGGTTGAGGTTGAAGAAGCTGTAGGAGAGGATGTTGCAAAAGAACATTTGTTGAGAGCAGTTGCCAGATTGGGAGGCAGAGCTAAGATAGAGGTCCCCATGTACGAGGGAAATCTAGATGTTGAAGAACTGTTGGACTGGATAAGGTCCATGGACAAACACTTCGACTATGAAGATGTCGATGAGGAGAAGAAGGTGAAGCAGGCAGTCACCAGGCTAAAAGGGCATGCAGCACTGTGGTGGGACGAACTACAAGATGAGAGGAGAAGTAAAGGAAAATAGAGGATAAAAAGTTGGGACAGGATGGTAGCCAAACTGAAGGCTAAGTTCATACCCAAAGACTACCAGATCAATCTGTTCAGGAAACTATAGAACCTGAGACAGAAAGGGATGACTGTCAAGGAGTACACTGAGGAGTTCTATCGGCTGAACATCAGAACTGGACAAAGGGAGAGAGACGAAGAAAGAGTCACCATATATATAAATGGCTTGAGATATGAAATCCAGGATGAACTTAGAATGATGTCAGTGAGAACTGTGGAAGATGCTTATCAGTTTGCGTTGAAGGCAAAGGAGAAGTTGGCCAGAAGACATAACCAACGAGGAAGAGGTAAAGGCTCGATCCCAAGAAAAAGAAATGGATTTAACCATGACAGAGCACATCAGTCTAAGGACAAGGCTGAGAAACCCCACAATCACTCAGAACGAGGAGGAAGTTCACGAGGGAGACAGAGTGGTGGAATAAACTATTCTAGAGGAAGAGGCAGAGGAGGGGTAAGGTGCTATAACTGTGGAAAGATAAGGCACATGTCTTGGGAATGTCTTGAGAAGAAGAAGGAAGGAGGAGACGCTCACATTTCAGAATCACAATGAAGAGAGTTGAGGCAGAAGGAGCAGAGGATGGAGCATCCCTGATGTTGAGAAAAGTTCTCTTAAAACCAGAGGTAGAAATTGAAAAACCAGTGCAGAGAAACAGTCTCTTCAAGATAGCTTGCAAGACTAAGTATAAAGTATGCAAGGGGATCATTGACAGTGGGAGTACTGAAAAGATAGTATCCACAGAGATGGTGGAGAAATTGGAGCTGAAGACAACTGCACATCCAAGGCCATACAAAGCCTCATGGCTCTAAAAAGAACACCAGCTAATGATCACTAAACAATGCCTAGTTGAAATTAAAATAGGAGGATATAAAGATGAAATCCCATGTGATGTAATCCCCATGGATGTATGCCACATTTTGTTGGGAATACCATGGTAGTTTGACAGAAATTTCATTCACGATGGAAGGAAGAATACATATACATTGGAGAAGAATGGTTGGACGCATATGTTGCTGCCAATGGAGGAGAAGGGAGTGAAAGAGGAAGCCAACACAAGCATACTTCTCATGAGTGGGAAGGAACTCCTGAAATAAGTCAAGTAAGAATAGGAGATGCATTTCACTGTGGTGAGGAAGCCCAAAGTCATCCTTACGAGTACGTCAATGGATGATTTTCCTGAAGAAGTTCAGGAGTTGCTGGATACTTTTGTTGATATAGTGGTGGATGAGCTGCCAAACTCATTGCCGCCCATCAGGAGCATCAGTCATCATATATACTTGATACCAGGAGCAAGCCTACCCAACAAGGTAGCGTACAGATTAACACCTTGAGAAAATGAGGAGGTGAAGAACTAAGTCCAAGAATTTTTGGATAAGGGTTTGGTCAGATAAAGTTTGAGCCCATGCACAGTACCAACTATGTTAAGCCCAAAGAAAGATGGAGGATCGAGAATGTGCATAGAATCGAGAGCCATCAACAATATCACCATCAGGTACAAATTTCCCTTACCAAGAATGGATGATTTAATGGATTGGTTAAGTGGAGCAAATTTCTTTTCTAAGATAGATATGAAAAGTGAATATCACCAGATTAGAATGAGAGAAGGTGATGAATGGAAAACAACATTTAATACAAACGAAGGTCTATACGAGTGGCTGGTTATGCCATTTGGCTTAACAAATGCCCCAAATACTTTTATGAGGTTGATGAATGAAATTATGAAATATTTAATTGGCAAGTTCGTGGTTGTATATCTGGACGATATACTGATCTTTAGCAGGACTAAAGAGGATCATTTGAGGCACCTAACGCTAGTAATGAGGAGGCTACGGTAGGAGAAGTTGTTGATCAATTTGAAGAAGTCCTCTTTTATGAAGACAGAACTCATTTATTTGGGTTTCGTGGTCTCTTCGAATGAACTGAAGATGGATCCAGAGAAGGTGAAAGCAATCAGGGAGTGGTCATCACCAAGGAGCATGTTCGAGGTAAGGAGGTTTCATGGTTTAGCAAGTTTTTATAGAAATTTCATTAGAGACTTCGGTGAGATTTGTGCACCCATGATGGATACAGTGAAGAAGCAGCACAAATATTTTAAATGGACAGAGGAGGCTGAAAGGAGCTTCAATATAGTGAAGGAGAAGATAACAGAACACCCAATTCTAGTCTTGCTGAATTTTGGGAAGACATTTCAGGTAAGATGTGACGCAAATGGAGTTGCAATAGGAGCAGTTCTGAGTCAGGACAGTCAACCTGTTGCCTATTTCAGCGAGAAGATGAATGAGACAAACAAGAAATACTCCACATATGACAAGGATTTTTATGCCATAATTCAATCTTTGAAGAAATGGAGGCATTATATTGTCCTGCAAGAATTTGTCTTGTACAGTGACAACCAAGCTTTACAATTCATAACTAGACATGAAAAACTGAATCAGAGGCATGCAAAATGGGTTGAATTTATGAAAAAATTTACTTTTGTCATAAAACATATTGTTGGGAATGCTAACAAGGTTGTTGATGCGTTAAGCAGGAGATGTTTGATCATGCAAGAATTCCAGGTGAAGACCTTGGGGTTTGAACACCTTAAGAACATGTATCATGATGACATAGATTTCAAGGAGGCATATGAGGCATGTGCTAATACTGTGTTGAGAGATAGAAGTCAGTGGACAGAATACATGATTAAGGAAGGACTGTTGTTCAGAGGACATCAGTTGCGCATACCAAAATGCCCAATAAGGGATAATCTTCTAAAGGAAAAACACAGCGGAGGATTGGCTGGACATTTCGGCCATGATAAAACATTTTCAAAGTTGAGAAACTCATACTATTGGCCAAGTATGAGAACATAAGTGATAAAGTTTGTGAACAGATGTAGAATCTGCCAGCATGCTAAGGGGAAAAGACAGAACACTAGGTTGTATCAACCATTGCCAATACCAAAGAGGCCTTGGGATGCAATAAGCATGGATTTTGTGTTGGGATTGCCAAGAACACAAAGAGGATTCGATTCCATATTTGTGGTGGTGGATAGATTTTCAAATATGGCACATTTCATCCCATGCCAGAATACCAGTGACGCAACGCATGTTGCAAATATTGTTTTCAAAGAAATTGTGAGACTTCACGACCTACCCAGGAGCATTGTCTCAGACAGAGACACAAAATTTGTTGGTCACTTTTGGAGGACGTTGTGGAAGAAGATGGGGACAAATTTGTCCTTCATCTTAGCTTATCACCCTCAAACAGATGGGCAGACTGAAGTGGTAAATAGAAGTTTGGGGAATTTATTAAAGAGTCTAGTTATTGAACATCATAACCAGTGGGATCAAATTCTGCCACAAGTAGAATTTGCATACAATGACTCACCAAAAAGGAGCACTGGAAGGAGCCCATTCCAAATACTCTATGGAATGCAACCCAAAGGAGTGTCTAAGTTGAGAGACTTGGAACAGGGTGAGATCAAAAGCGTTGGAGCAGTGAATTTTGTTGTAGAGATGGAGCGACTCCATAGCCAGATCAAAGGACAGTTGGAGAGTTCTAATCAGAAATACAAGCACAAAGTTGATCATCATCGTAGGGAACTTCAATTTGAAGTAGGAGATCATGTTTTAGCACATCTCAGGAAGGAAAGATTCCCTCGGGGAACATACAACAAGTTGAATATGAAAAAGATAGGACCCTGTAAGATGTTGAGGAAGTTTGATTTAAATTCCTATGAGATTGAGTTGCCAGATGGTGTGGGAATTTCGCCCATTTTCAATGTTTCAGACATGTATCTGTACAGGAAAGATGAAATGGAAGGGTCAAAAGCTCAAGGAAAAGTTTAGTGGGAGAAACATATGCCTGTGGCAGAAAATTCGTAGATGGAGAAAATTGTTGATCAGAGGATTAGCAAGAAGACCAGGAGGAAGACTTATTTTGAATATTTGTTCAAATGGAAGGGCCACCCAATAGAAGATGCCAGTTGGGAAAACGAAGCTGCTATCCAGAAGCAGGGAAAGTTAGTAGAGGAGCTCATGGATAGGGGTCCATGAATTTTTGTCATGGGGAGTATGATGCAGGAGCATCGTTGGCAAGAGCTCAGAGGCAGGACCACTCAACACGTGAGAGTTCTTCCATAACTTCAACGTGGGCAGTTACAACTGATTTTGAAATCCATCTTCACTCAGCGCCGGAATTTACCTTTGGAGGCACGCTTGAACCAGTGCCGAATTTTACCCTTTGAGGCACGTTTTGAAAATCATAAACAGAGCAGGAGTTTCCACTACGGCTTTGGAATGTGACTGAACTAAGATAGCATAGGATGAATTTTAGAGTAGGCAAGTACCCAGGAGGAACCCTAGAAATATTTTTGAGTTAAGTAGAAGTTTGTATGCCCAGTTGTGGTTAGCTGCAACACAGAGAGAAATCAGTTGTAAGGGAGAACTGCAAGTTAGCAGAAGATCTTAGTTTTTGAGTTACTGTAATTTGAATGTATTTTGTAGCCATTGGGCACTTGTGAATATAATAAGAGGGAAAATTGATCCAAATGCATGTTGTGCGGTTGTGTTTACATTTTCCTGTCTTTTCTCTTATTCTTGTGTCCCATAAACAAGTGAATGAAACAGTGACTGTGAGTTTTCCATTTTCAATTGTTTCTCTTCATTGAAGCTCTGCAAGGTGTGCATCGAGCGAGGAGAGAACACCAGGAGATCAAGAGGAATATCTCTGTGAGAAACCCCTTGGATCTGAGTTATCAGAATCCCTTAGACACAAAGAGTGTGCAGGAATTCGAGGCCTACACAAGGCGAAGCTCAAGAGGAATAACATTTCAGAGAAGCATTATTGAGACCTAAAAAAACCCATCTCCTAGGAAGAAGTGAAGTCCGAGTCTTAGAAGACTTAGAAAATCTTCTAAGTTTGCAGCGAGTAAAATCTCTCGAGGAGAAATGTCGAAACCCCACAAGTCGTTGGATAAGGTGGAACTGTGAGGAGGTTAGTGGCGAGGGCGAGTCTTGGAGATCTGAATGGACGGTGGAAAATCCTCGAGGAGAAATGTCGAAACCCCACAAGCCGTTGGATAAGGTGGAGTTGCGAGGAGGTTAGCGAAGAGGGCTTCTTGACATCCAAACCTCAGGAGGGATAGCAACCATTGATCATAGGCAGATCCGAACCATTGTTCCACATCAAAATTTCAGGTATCGCGAGTTGGAAGGACAAAGGCCCTTGTCTCCCAAAACCCTGAAACACGAAATAGAAAAACAACGAGGTTGGACATGGACCGTAGATCTCAGGGATTATTGTGAGTCATTGATTGAATGCCAAGATATTTCGGCATTTCGGAAACTGGGAACTCCAAAGAGCGGGGACAGAGGTCCTTGTCTCCCAAAACCCTGAATTGCGAAATAGCGAAATAGTGAGGATGGACGTGGACCGTAGATCTTGGGTCATCGGGATTTTGGCATTTCGGCAAATAGGGATTCCAAGGAGCGGGGACAGAGGTCCTTGTCTCCCAAAACCCCGAATCGTGAAATAGCGAAATAGCGAGGTTGGACGTGGACCGTAGATCTCAGGTCATCAGGATTTCGGCATTTCGGCAACCAGGGATTCCAAGGAGAAGGGATATCCCTTGTACCGTGATTTCGTGAAACGCAAAATGCCGAAATAAGCGTGGTCGTCGATCTGAGAGAGAGATCTGAGCCGTAGATCTTGGGTCATCGGGATTTCGACATTTCGGAAACCGGGGATTCCAAGGAACAAGAATACCCCTTGTACCCTAATCTTGCAAAACGCGAAACCCAAAGGAATAGGCGCTGTAACCTGAGCCTAGCCGAAGGTCACGGTTCTTGGTCGGGTGCAGTGGGAGCTCATACTTGGTGCTTGGAAAAGACAACCAAGCATTAGTGAGGGACCTGTGTGTTTGTTTGAAGGGTTCCAGTTTGGAACCGGAGAAGCCGTTTCGGCTTCGGAACCAGAATATCCTGACCGGGAGGTCGTGCAACCCTTCAGAGAGATAGGGGGTTTGCATCAGGTGGTATCAAAGCATCATTTTTTCATTTGTAGACTTCAGGCGAAGGAGGAAAAGAGGCAGACAGAGAACTCAGAGCTGTATCCTATGTGTGACAGATAGTCAACATAATGCCACCAAGAATACGAGAGTCGCCTTTAGCCATCCGTGCTATAGAGAGGGATATGCGAGAGCTTTGCGCCCTATTGGAAACAATGGAAGCAACACAGAGAAGAGCACCTGACGTTGGGGATGTTAGTGATGCAGAAAGTGAAGAGGTTGAGGTTGAAGAAGCTGCATAAGAGGATGTTGTAGAAAAACGTTTGTTGAGAGAAGTTGCCAGATTGGAAGGCAGAGCTAAGATAGAGGTCCCCATGTACGAGGGAAATCTAGATGTTGAAGAACTGTTGGACTAGATAAGGTCCATGGACAAACACTTCGACTATGAAGATGTCGATGAGGAGAAGAAGGTGAAGAAGTTAGTCACTAGGCTAAAAGGGCATGCAACACTATGGTGGGATGAACTGCAGGCTGAGAGGAGAAGTAAAGGAAAACAAAGGATAAAAAGTTGGGACAGGATGGCAGCCAAACTGAAGGCTAAGTTCATACCCAAAGACTACCAGATCAATCTGTTTAGGAAACTACAGAACCTGAGACAAAAAGGGATCACAGTCAAGGAGTACACCGAGGAGTTCTACCGGTTGAACATCAGAACTGGAAAAAGGGAGAGAAACGAAGAAAGAGTCACCAGATATATAAATGGCTTGATATATGAAATCCAGGATGAACTTAGCATGATGTCAGTGAGGACTATGGGAGATGCTTATCAGTTTGCGTTGAAGGCAAAGGAGAAGTTGGCCAGAAAACAGAACCAGCAAGGAAGAGGTAAAGGCTTGATCCCAAGCAAAATCAAGGGATTTAACCATGACAGAGCACATCAATCTAAGGACGATGCTGAGAAACCACACAATCACTCAGAATGAGGAGGAATTTCATGAGGGATACAGAGTGGTGGAAGAAACTTTTCTAGAGGAAGACGCAGAGGAGGAGTAAGGTGCTATAACTATGGAAATATAGAGCACATGTATTGGGAATGTCTCGAGAAGAAGAAGGAAGGAGGAGAATCTCACATTTCAGAAGCACAACGAATATATGTTGAGGCAGAAGGAGCAGAGGATGGAGCATCCCTGATGTTGAGAAAAGTTCTCTTAAAACCAGAGGCAGAAATTGAAAAAAAAATGTAGAGAAACAGTCTCTTCAGGACAACTTGCAATACTAAGGATAAAGTATGCAAGGTGATCATTTCCAAGGGGAGTACTAACAACCTAGTATCCACAGAGATGGTGGAGAAATTGGAGTTGAATACAACTGCACATCCAAGGCCATACCAAGTCTCATGGTTGCAAAAAAGGACACCAGGTAATGATCACTAAACAATTCCTGGTTGAAATTAAAATAGGAGGATATAAAGATGAAATCCCATGTGATGTAATGCCCATGGACGTATGCCACATTTTGTTGGGAAGACCATGGAATTTTGACAGAAATGTCATTCACGATGGAAGGAAGAATACATATACATTGGAGAAGAATGGTAGGACACATATGTTGCTTCCAATGGAGGAGAAGAGAGAGAAAGAGGAAGCCAACACAAGCATACTTCTCATGAGTGGGAAGGAACTCCTGAAAGAAGTCAAGGAAGAATACGAGATGCAGTTTGTTGTGGTGAGGAAGCGTAGAGTCATCCTTACGAGTACGTCAATGGATGATTTTCCTGAAGAAGTTCAGGAGCTGGTGGATAATTTTGTTGATATAGTGGTGAATGAGCTGCCAAACTCATTGGCACCCATCAGGAGTATCAGTCATCATATCGACTTGATACTAGGAGCAAGCCCGTCGAACAAGGCAACGTACAGATTAACACCTCGATAAAATGAGGAGGTGAAGAACCAAGTCCAAGAATTTTTGGATAAGGGTTTGGTCAGAGAAAGTTTGAGCCCATGCACAGTACCAACTGTGTTAAGCCCAAAGAAATATGGAGGATGGAGAATGTGAACAGACTCAAGAACCATCAACAAGACCACCATCAGGTACAGATTTCCCTACCCAAGAATGGATGATTTAATGGATTGGTTTAGTGGAGCAAATTTATTTTCTAAGATAGATCTAAAAAGTGGATATCACCATATTAGAATGAGAGAAAATGATGAATGGACAGCCTTTAAGACTAATGAAGGTCTATATGAGTGGTTTGTTATGGCATTTTTCTTAACAAATGTCCCGAGTACTTTTATGAGGTTGATGAATGAAATTCTGAAATATTTAATTGACAAGTTTTTGGTTGTATATCTGGACGATATACTGATCTTTAGCAGGACTAAAGAGGAGCATTTGAGGCACCTAACGCTAGTAATGAGGAGGCTACGGTAGGAGAAGTTGTTGATCAATTTGAAGAAGTCCTCTTTTATGAAGACATAACTCATTTATTTGGGTTTCGTGGTCTCTTCGAATGAACTGAAGATGGATCCAGAGAAGGTGAAAGCGATCAGGGAGTGGTCGTCACCAAGGAGAATGTTCAAGGTAAGGAGGTTTCATGGTTTAGTAAGTTTTTATAGAAATTTCATTAGAGACTTCAGTGAGATTTGTGCACCCATGATGGATACAATGAAGAAGCAGCACAAATATTTTAAATGAACAGAGGAGGCTGAAAGGAGCTTCAATATACTGAAGGAGAAGATAACAGAACGACCAATTCTGGTCTTGCCGAATTTTGGGAAGACATTTAAGGTAAGATGTGATGCAAGTGGAGTTGCAATAGGAGCAGTTCTGAGTCAGGACAATCGACCTGTTGCCTATTTCAGCAAGAAGCTGAATGAGACTACGAAGAAATACTCCGCATATGACAAGGATTTTTATGCCATAATTCAAGCTTTGAAGAAATGGAGGCATTATCTTGTCTCGCAAGAATTTTTCTTGTGCAACGATAACCAAGATTTACAATTCATAACCAGACAGGAAAAACTGAACCAGAGGCATGCAAAATGGGTTGAATTTATGAAAAAAATTACTTTTGTTATAAAACATATTGTTGGGAATGCTAACAAGGTTGTTGATGCGTTAAGCAGGAGATGTTTGATCATGCAGGAATTCCAGGTGAAGACCTTTGGGTTTGAACACCTTAAGAACATGTATCATGATGATATAGATTTCAAGGAGGCACATGAGGCATCTGCTAATCCTGTGTTGAGAGATAGAAGTCAGTGGACATAATACATGATTCAGGAAGGACTGTTGTTCAGAGGACATCAGTTGTGCATACCAAAATGCTCAATAAGGGATAATCTTCTAAACGAAAAAAACAGTGGAGGATTGGTTGGAAATTTCAGCCATGATAAAACGTTTTCACAGTTGAGCAACTCATACTATTGGCCAGGTATCAGAACATAAGTGATAAAGTTTGCGAACACATGTAGAATCTGCCAGCATGCTAAGGGGAAAAGATAGAACATTGGGTTGTATCAACCATTGCCAATACCAGAGAGGCCTTGGGATGCAATAAGCATGGATTTTGTGTTGGGATTGCCAAGAACACAAAGAGGATTCGATTCCATATTTGTGGTGGTGGATAGATTTTCAAAGATGGCACATTTCATCCCATGCCAGAAGACCAGTGACGCAACGCATCTTACAAATCTATTTTTCAAAGAAGTTGTGAGACTTCATGGCCTACCCAGGAGAATTGTCTCAGAAAGAGACACAAAATTTGTTGGTCACTTTTGGAGGACGTTGTGGAAGAAGATGGGGACAAATTTGTCCTTCAACTCAGCTTATCACCCTCAAACAAATGGGCAGCCTGAAGTGGTAAATAGAGGTTTGGGGAATTTATTAAGGAGTCTAGTTACTGAACATCATAACCAGTGGGATCAGATTCTTCCATAAGCAGAATTTGCATACAATGACTCACCAAATAGGAGCACTGGAAGGAGCCCATTCCAAATACTCTATGGAATGAAACCCAGGGGAGTGTCTGAGTTGAGAGACTTGGAACAGGGTGAGATTAGGAGCGCTAGAGCAGAGGATTTTGCTGCGGAGATGGAGTGACTCCATAGCTAGATCAAAGGACAGTTGGAGAGTTCTAATCAGAAATACAATCACAAAGCTGATCAACATCGCAGGGAACTTCAATTTGAAGTAGGAGATCATGTTTTAGCACATCTCAGGAAGGAAAGATTCCCTAGGGGAACATACAATAAGTTGAAGATGAAAAAGATAGGACCCTATAAGATCTTGACGAAGTTTGATGCAAACGCCTATGTGATTGAGATGCCAAATGGTGTGGGCATTTCACCCATATTCAATGTTTCAGACCTGTATCCATACAGGAAAGATGAAATGGAAGGGTCAGAATCTCAAGGAAAAGTTCAGTGGGAGAAACAGATGTCTATGGCAGAAAAGCCGCAGATGGAGAAAATTGTTGATCAGAGGATTGGCAAGAAGACTAGGAGGAAGACTTATTTTGAATATTTGTTCAAATGGAAGGGACACCCAATAGAAGATGCCAGTTGGGAAAACGAAGCTGCTATCCAGAAGCAGGGAAATTTAGTAGAGGAGCTCATGGATAGGGATCCATGAATGTTTGTCAAGGGGAGTATGATGCAGGAGCGTCATTGGCAAGCGTGTAGAGGTGGAACCACTCAACACGTTAGATTTATTCCAGAACTTCAAAGTGGGCAGTTACAACCGATTTTGAAATCCACCTTCACTCAACGCCGGAATTTACCTTTAGAGGCACGCTTGAACCAGTGTCGAATTTTACCCTTTGAGGCACGTTTTGAAAATCGTAAACAGAGAAGGAGTTTCCACTATGGCTCTGGAATGCAACTAAACTAAGATAGTGTAGGACGAATTTTAGAGTAGGCAAGTAGCCAGGGGAAACCCTATAATTTTTTTTGAGTTAAGTAGAAGTTGGTATGCCCAGTTGGGGTTAGCTGCAACACAGAGAGAAATCAACTGTAAGGGAGAACTGCAAGTTAGCAGGAGATCTCAGTTTTTGAGTTACTATAATTTGAATGTATTTTGTAGCCATTGGGCACTTGTGAATATAACAAGAGGGAAAATTGATCCAAATGCGTTTTGTGCAGTTGTGTTTACATTTTCCTATCTTTTTTGTTATTCTTGTGTCCCATAAACAAGTGAATGAAACGGTGACTGTGAGTTTTCCAGTTTCAATTGTTTCTCTTCATTGAAGCTCTGCAAGGTGTGCATCGAGTGAGGAGAGTACACCAGGAGATCAGCAGGAATCTCTCTGTGAGAAACCCCTTGGATCTGAGTTATCGAAATCCCTTAGACGCAAGGAGTGCACGGGAATTCGAGGCCTACACAAGGTGAAGCTCAAGAGGAATAACGTTTCAGAGAAGCATTATCGAGACCCAGAAAAATCCATCTCCTAGGAAGAAGCAAAGACCGAGTCTTTGAAGATTTAGAAAATATTATAATTCTGAAGCGAGTAAAATCTCTTGAGGAGAAACGTCGAAACCCCACAAGCCATTGGATAAGATGGAACTGCGAGGATGTTAGCGGCGAGGGCGAATCTCGGATATTTGAACGGACGGTGGAAAGTCCTCGAGGAGAAACGTTGAAACCCCGCAAGCCGTTGGATAAGGTGGAGCTGCGAGGAGGTTAGCGATGAGGGCATCTTGACATCCAAAGCTCAGGAGGGATAACAACCATCGATCACAGGCAAATCTAGACCGTTCGTCCACATCGCGATTTTGGGTATCGTGAGTTGGAAGGACAGAGGCCCTTGTCTCCCAAAACCCCGAATCACGAAATAGCGAAATAGAGAGGTTGGACGTGGACCGTAGATCTCAGGGATTATTGTGAGCCATTGATTGAACGCCAAGATATTTCGGCATTTCGGCAACCGGGGACTCCAAGGAGCGGGGATAGAGATCCTTGTCTCCCAAAACCCCGAATAGCGAAATAGTGAAATAGCGAGGTTGGACGTGGACCGTAGATCTCGGGTCATCGCGATTTCGGCATTTTGGCAACCGGGGATTCCAAGGAGTGGTGACAGAGGTCCTTGTTTCCCAAAACCCCAAATCATGAAATAGTGAAATAGCGAGGTTGGATGTGGATCGTAGATCTCGGGTCATCGGGATTTCGACATTTCGGCAATTGAGGATTCCAAGGAGCAGGGATATCCCTTGTACCCTGATTTCACAAAATGCGAAATGCCAAAATAAGCATGTTCGTCGATCCGAGAGAGAGATCTAATCCATAGATCTCGGGTCATCGGGATTTCGGTATTTTGGCAATCGGGGATTCCAAAGAGAAGGGATACCCCTTGTACCCTGATTTCGCAAAATGCAAAACCCGAAGGAATAGGCGCTGGAACCTGAGCCTAGCCAGAGGTCACGGTTCTTGGTCGTGTGAAGTGGGAGCTCACACTTGGCACTTGGAAAATCCAACCGAGCATTAGTGAGGGACCTGTGTGTTTGTTCGAAGGGTTCCAGTTTGGAACTATAAGAGCCATTTCGGCTCCGGAACCAAAAGATTCTGATTAGGATGTCATGCAGCCCTTCGGAGAGATAGGGAGTCTTCATCACTTTTCCTGGAATTCTTGGAAATTTTAAACTAGCGAGCACTAGCTCCTTCCACTAGGCCTGTCTCCTTTCTTGTGACCTCGGGCAAGGACTAGGTGCCTACTCAAAGGGATCTTCGAAGATTCGGGATCCGGGTGTTTTCACTTCTCCTATCACTAATTTTTCTGTAGTGACTTTCCAACGTAGTGAACCTCCATCCTCCACACGTCACCTCACAGATCAACGGTCCAAGACAACTCCGAGCTCCGACGCTTCAACAAATTCTATACCAACCACCACTTGAATCCTTAGTAGTGACAAACCTCCGAAGTATGCGATCTATTGACACCTATCCACTTCCGATCGATGACTTGGATAGACTTCAGCGCTCCAGCCTTCAGGAGTTTTGATGCCACCCAAATACACTTTCCTCTGGAGTGTATGACCTATGAAGTACGAGATATAATGACACATGTCTCCAACTGATGGATGGTTGATATCTCCTCCACTTCTCCTGGATTCAGGGATTTACGAAGCACCAAACTTCAAATCCTTTGAAGTGGCTCTTCTTCGAAGTTAATAATCTACTGCCACATAGCTCTTCCCGATTGACGATCAGGATTTCTTTGGCTCTCAACCCTTTGGGATCTTTTTACTTACCTTGGCACATTTCTTCTGGAGTTCCTTTTCTCCGAACTGGAAGATCTATTGACACATGTCCTCTCAGCTTGGACGGTCTATATCTACTTCGACTCCCATCCCTTTGGGAGTTATTGCACCTCCACTCCTAAATTCTTCTTGATTACTTATGCTCCATAGTGCAGAATCGCGTGACACATGTCCTTACCAATGGATGACCCAGATATGCTCTGTCTCCCTGCGAATTTGAGAGTTATTCCAACTTTTGCACCCCCTTTATTCCAGAGTACTTCCTTCTGAACTCCACGATCTGGTGCCACATGCCCTCCACACAATCAATGGCTAGGATTTGTTTCGGCACTTCGGGACTTCGGCGATTCTACGACCACCTCGTTTGAAATATCCCGAAGTGTAATTCCTTTGGAGTCTCAGATCTCCCTCCACGTGTCCCTTCCCAACACCAATAGCTGAGATGAGCTCCAGGCTTCAGAACTTTGGTGATTTCACTTGCTACTCACCTAGATTCTCCCAGAGTTCCTCTACTCCAGAATTCCATATCTTTAGCCACCTGTCTCTCTTGATGATGAACAATCCCAATCTACTTTAGGACTCTGGGACTTTGGCTATCCCTCTCTCCTATGCACTTAAAAAAAAAGGAATTAAATTTCGTACACTTACCTCTGGATCCAATGGTTGTTGGTCCTTTGCGTCGAATCCGACAGTGGGGATCTGTCTCTCTCTTCCACATGCTCCTTGATGGTGTCTAGACGTGGAATTCAATGGTCTAGATCTCATCCTTCGTAGCTAATTTGATGGCTACTACAACTACTCACACAAGATTTGCCTTTCTCCCAACATTGGGAAAATTTCTTAAGTATCAAAGGTTGCGGCCTTTGAGATTTCTCCTGCAAGCCCAACTTCTGGCTCTTGACAGTGCTTTTCCTCCTGATATTTTTCTTGCTCGAATCTCCAAGGGACTCAAACCTTCTATGTCCTTCAAGGGAATTTTTGGTTCCCTCCTAGCGATCCAATGCTCTTCCTCTGGAGCTTGTAAACTGAAACTACTTTACCTATGGCACACTCCTTGCACTTGACCGAGCCTTCAAATGGTTGTCTTTCAACACTTCATCTGAGTGTTGGCCTAGTGCACCCCTTGCACAGGTCTTCCTCCTACTTCCTAAAATCCTTTAGGTTCACTGATGCATCTGCTCAATGCACACTTGCAAAGATTTCCCAAAAAGTGTTCGACAACTCTGGTTCCTACAACTTCTCCAACACTTTAGAACGTGTTGGTTATGTGCACTCTCTGCACCTTCTCGAAGCGCTCCTTGTTGAGCCTTTCCTTCAGAGTGTTAAGAAACTCTGAATTATCTCTCATGTCTATTTATCAGAGTGTTTAGTAACTCTCTGGTTTCTTCTCCATGACAGTTCTCTCTTCCTCTGAAATCGAAATAGATTTCTTCTTATGCACCCTTGCACCTGCTCGATGCCCACCTGGCAGAGATCTCAGAGTATTCAACAACTCTGGTTGTGATTTCTCCTGCACATACTTTCCCCTCCAAGGTGTTCAGAAACCTTGAGGCTCTTCTTGATTCTGTAAATGTTCTGGTATGCCCTTCTAGCACATTGTCCTCTGACTCAAAAGAGTTCAGATACGCACTCCTTGAGTTGGCTCACAGAGTTCCCAATACTCTGTCATGCACTCCTTTCATTTAGCCTAAAGAACCTAGAATAATTTAACAACTCTCAAATATATAGTGAATCATGTCTATCCCTACAGATGAAACCTAACACATTCATCTACAACATATATTCATAACACACAGATAACATTCATAAAACACAGGAACTCATAAACAATGAAATCTGTTTATTTGTATTAATATCAAAATGTCAATTACAATACATGATCTTGGACTGCAACTGAGTCTCAGCTCTCTCTTCTCCTTCTTCTTATCCTTCAATCATTGAATAATTGATTACAAGGATTTTTACAAAAGAGGGGCTCCTCGAGCCTTCCTTCCAACTCACCTACTCTCATCAATTGCATTGAATTACATTCAATGGGCATCTAGTCCAAATTGGATCTAGATCCTATCATCATGTTAGCCATTAAAGGGAACCTTATCTCCTGCATGCACAAAGGCATCAACTTGGCTCTTCTAGCCTTACATCATTTAATTGCATTAAATATTACATTTGAAATTTAAAAATGAGGGAAAAACAACAGGGTTGGCATCTCTCCTCTCCTTGAATGCGCTTTGATGTGTTGGATAGCTAGCGCGTTGTTGAGGTGGAGCAATGCTCCTGCATAATTATAGAATAGATAATAAAAGAGGAAGAATTAAATAATAGAAAACACTAATTTAATACGAAAATTGAAAATTAAATGTTTAATAATAAAAGGTGATTTCAAAATTCTCATAAATATGTAAAGAGGAAAAAAAAGAAAGAATATTATAGTACATGGGAGAATGAAAGTATTATTCTTTTTCATCGAACAACTCCTTTTATTTAATAAAAATTTGATTCTTTTATGCTCGGATATTAACGAATGCAATAGCAAATAAGTTATAAATATGAGATATCTAATTCAAAAAAGAAGGAATTGTGAATGTCGAAGGAGAACTCATAAGGGAAAAATATTATTGGAGAAATGGACTCCCTGATTGGAGAAAGAAAAATGAGGTGGAAATGGCGTGGCCATCACCAATCTTAGTTGGTACAATTCAATTTTCTAGTTCAAACAAGTGGCAAGGCATTAAGCCAAGCCATAATACAATTTAGCACTTGTGTGAGAGCCATCTAAGGAAGGGGACTAAGGGAAGATAACTTGGAGATGATATTCTGAGAGTTTCAACAAGTTTAAATTCTAATGGGAAGAAAGGATAATAAGCCAAAGTGACACTTTCATAGAATAAGGACTATACATGAGGATCACCTCAAAATCCAATTCTCACTTCTCTATTTTTCTCTCTATTATTGTGCATGCTTGCCTATTCAAATTACCTTCATCTTAAGTAATTTGTGAATTACATAATTTGTTTGCATTGTCCCTCTCATAAGTTATACAATGGTTAAAAAGGGACATTTAAGTTTGATAATCGTGTTAGTAGGTGATGAAGCATTTGAATAGGAGCTTTATGCTCTTATATTATCTTTATAATCTCAATTATATTAAAGGATTTTTTTATTTTTTTTGGAAAATTTTAAGGATCCATATTTATCTTAAAGTTTAAAAATCTTAGCAAATTTTACTAATTATTAAAATAGCACCCATAAATTGTTTGGAAATATTCTTATAAAAATATTCAATTTTTTAAAGATTTTATATAATTTTACACGACCAAAAAAAATTAGAATAAAATACTTTTAAGCAAATCATTTATAAAAAAAA
>SNQJ01S0073159.1:66716-79425 GCA_010110895.2 Picea sitchensis | reverse complement strand
CTAAGCTTCATTTCGGAGTTTCGCCTATCACAACTTGGAGTGACAAGGACCTCCATCGAAGGAATCGTGAGATGCGAATTCATGATGAGATTTGGACTGTAGATTCATCGAAATTGTGGACCTTTGATCTAAGATTCATTTCAAAGTTTCGCCGATCGAAACTTGGAGTGACAAGGACCTCCATCGAAGGAATCGCGAGATGCAAATTCACGATGAGATCTGGATTGTAGATTCATCGATATCGTGGACCGTTGATCTCAGCTCCATCTCGGGGTTTCGGGGATCGCAACTTGGAGAGTCAAGATGCCTCTTCTCCAAACTCACGAAATGTGAATTCGTGAAAAACACTTTATGCATAAGTGCTTGGTCATGGCCTTGGTCATATTGAGGAAGGAGCTAGCGCAAAAAAACTCTGTATCAGAGTTTCGGAGATCGCGATATGAAGTGTCGAGACACTTGGCCAGAGGAATGCCGAAATGTCGAAACCCAATTTAAAGGCAAGATTAATAAAGTTCATCCAACGATGCAGATAAACTTGAATATGATCGGAGGGCTACTGTTCTCTCTCACAGTTAATTTATCAGTTACAAATCTATTAGAGAAACTGATTCATGATTCCTGATCGGTTGACGTTTCAGTTGCTCAGACGTTTTTTTTTTCTTTTGCCTAAGAAGATGCGAAGAGTAACTTCTATGGGTGTGGTGCATAAAAGAAAATGAGATAGACTATGCGTAGTTAGTCGTTCTGGATGAAAAATGAATTAAATGGTAAGAAAGGGGAAATCATAGGATGTAAAGTGTGAGATCAAAAAACATGCGCAGTGTGAGACTGAAAATATGTGCAGTGTGAGAGTGAAAATATGCGCAGTGTGAGATAAAAATCAGAGAAGAGTAACATATGAGGAAAAGACTTGAAGCAGAGCAGAATGATAGAACAAGTTGAAGCAGAGAAGAATGACATAACAAGTTGAAGCAGAACAGACTTGCAGAACAAACAAAGGAAGAGAAGAATTGTAGAACAGTTAGAAGAAGACCAGATTTACAGAACATAGAAGAAGTGGTAAGAATCGATTTATCTATGTAGTTGCTTGTTTAATTAATCATTAATATTCCAGGGTGGTTGGGAGGTGCTAGGGAGGACCAATGTCCTCAGAGGTTCAAGTGGGAGCTTGAACACAGGGAGTTGGAGCTTCCATCTGGTTGCAGCCAGAGAAACCAGGGTGGCAGGGTGGTGCAAGGGAGAACAAGTGTTCTCTGTTATACAGGTTGGAGCCTGTGTAACTGAAAGTTGATGCTTCCATCCAGTTGGTGCTGGAACATTAGGGGAGTTGGTGCTTCCTTCTAGTGGGTGCTAGAGAAACAAGAGAGTCGATGCTCTCAAACAAGTTGCAGCTTATAAAACAGAGGCAACAACCTCACATTGAGTTGGTGCTCAATTATAGATGATGTATAGAACTTAAAAGNGAAGAGGTTTTCTCCCTTTATGGGTTTTCTCATGAAAATCTGTCTCTGTGTATACATTATGTGTGACTGATGCTCATTGCTTTTATTGTCCATATGCTATATAATGCTGATGATCACTTGAAGAAATATTAAGAATGCATTAATAGACTTAAAATTGTTTAAGCACAATAAAAACTGATTCACCCCCCCCTCTCAGTTGTCTTAGTAATTTCAACACTAGGCGCTCTGGCCGAATTCTAAAACATAAGCATTCCGACTTATAATACTGGCTCACCAGCCTATAATTCATATCATATACATAAAGGTTCACTGACCTTAATATTGCGTGCACTTTAGTTACTACACACGCTATCCGCTGTCCTCAAGGTTGCACACACTTTAGTTACTGCGTGTGGTATCCATAAATGTGCAAACTACATCACTTTACTACGCAGTATATGCGCGCACCATGCCATGAAAGGTGTATTACAAAAATGATGTCTAAAAAACTCAATAGCTTAAATATACTTGGATTACACTTGCATTTAGGTTCGACCGAGGGATATTACACAAATGATCTAGCTTTATCAATTTTTCATAGCAGGGCAACTCCTGCACCAAGGCAAGTGGCTCACCCCAGGCAAAATTCAACATAAATTACCTCATCTAATGGAGGAACTCAATGCAATGGAGACCATTGCTTCCTAAGGGGGGAGGATTGATCCAGATAGATGTCGGTGGCCTTCCACCTATTATAAATTGCTCATTTTGGCATTTTTCCAGTTCGACAATTTTTTCTTAGTTTTCGGGTCCTTGACTTCCGGGGCCATTTTGGGGCCCTAAAAAATATTTTTAGGACTCGCTATAGCCAACATGTGTAGGGCTTGCATCAGGAAACATGTGTAGTACTCATATATACCTTTCAATTGGGATATCGTGCACTTAAAACGAGTATCGTATGCAAAATTTACGGCCCCGGGAAGTTGATGTACTAGATTACCCAAACGGGGCCCACATGACTTTTGGCGCTTCATCTCCTAGGGTTAGGTTTTTGGATGTCTAGGGATTTTGACATTCCTGTTTATTGTGAAAATTCCTTGAGAGCCCCATTCTAATAATCTTCTGGCGAATGAGCACGACCGTCACATCTCTTCTCAGAGATAAGCCGTCACCATTCTAGCAAGCTTTTTTTCTATTGCATTTTATAGTTTCAAGTTATTTCCTAATTGAATAGAAACCAATTTTACTGTATATTTGTTATTCTATGTTAAGTATATTTTGATAATAATTTGTATTCATTTTGTTCTGCTCATAAAATCCAGATTAGTGGTATCAGAGTGGTTTGCTCCTTTTATTTCTTAATGCATGTCCCCAATGAGGTTAGGGTACAAAAAATTGGGTCTCAAGATTGTTTCTCTTGAGGACAAAAGATCTCGCATGCCCAAGCGACCTCTCATGGAAGGAGAAAATAAAGACGATAGGACATGAAATCCCTTCAAAATGTTGCTCGAGGAAGCCCTCACACAACATAGGAATCAGATGATGGATAGTTTTTCACAAATCCTTCGACAATTACCTACAGGCGATGCATCGTCTTCAAACGAAGGTGCCACCCCGTTCAAGGTACAAATAAACTTCGATATTCCTATATTTGAAGGTCACATAGACGCAGATGCTGTAGACAAATGGTTGAATCTTCTAGAAGGGTATTTATTTGTCCATAACTTCTCGAATAGAGAAAAGATTACTTTTGCGCTCCTCAAATTCGTTCCCCATGTCAAAGATTGGTGGGAAACTTTCTCTGAGCAGAAGGAAACATAGGAACCCTCATTATTTACAGTCACAGTCGCCTGGGAGACCTTCAGGGATGCTATTAAGGAAAAATACTACCCTATTGGAAGTTATGACGACCTGTATACAAAATGGACCACACTGTGGCAGGAAAGAGACCAAACAATGCCCGAGTTCACAAATATCTTCCATACCTTGCACACCAAGCTTGGTATCAAATATTTAGAGCAAAATTTGGTGCTCAAGTATCGCGATGGTATGCATAGATACATCTAGGCCGAAATGGAGTTTCTAGACCTCTCATCCTTGGGTGCAACCTACCGATATGTCATCAAAATAGAGCGGAAGCTCAAACCAAAGACGCGACAATTTGGGCCTGGAAAATCCTCACAAAAATTTTTAGGACAGGGCAGCCCCAAATGGAATAACAAAGGATAGAGAAAAGACAGAGCGCCTCAGGAAAACCAGTCCAGGCCACAAGTAAAGAAGGACACCAGAAAGACAAAGAAAGATACCGAGAAGTGGTGCGACTTCCATGAGAGCCCCTGGCATAACATTATTGATTGCCTCTCAAAGCAGTCGCTGGTGGCTGAAGTTAAATCCTCTGAATCAGATGCGATTTTTGACTCTGATAACCAGAAAGGGGGAGACAGATCATTGATAAAGAACCCAGTGCTACCGTTTCTACCACCAAGCTCCATCCTAGTGAACGAGACGAGCCAGAGGAAAGAAAGTGACTTTTTCATTCACAGATGTGGGTGAAGGGTACCCCGCTGCACTTCATCATTTATAGCGGTAGCTAAAAGAAACTCGTATCAATAGAGGTTGTCAAGCGAATTTACCTATCGAAAACACCACACTCGCAACCCTACACCATCGGATGGCTCTGCCAAGGAAGCGACATCCGTGTCAACCAACAATGTTGCATGTCATATGACATCAAGCCCTTCAAAGACAATGTATTTTGTGATGTTTCCCCTCTCGAAGTTTGTAATGTTATTTTTGGCCAACCATATTTATGGAAACTCCATGCTATATATGAGTTTAGGCCTCACAGTGTTATTATTATTTTGAACAAGAAATTGTACATGATACCGGAGGCAGTCCCACCTAGTGTTATTTTCTTGATCTATGACAAGCAATGCATGAAGGTCATCTCTTAGATGGGGAAGTTTGTCTTCTTCGTGATTCACTCTCAGAGTGAGCGAAAGATTGCAACCACATCCAGGGTCTTCGCGACCGACCTCTCCACACAACAAAATCAAGTGGATAAGGTCATGGAAGCATACTCAAATATATTCTCCTCACCTACCGGGGTACCTATGCACTGTCAGGTCAAGCACCCCATCGATATGAACCCCACCGCACCGCTGCCCAATGGGCCATTCTACCGTCGCTCTCTGTTAGAGAATGAGGAGATCAAGCGATAGATCCAAGAGCTACTCCACAAGGGGAACATCTATCCCATCTTATCACCTTGCGGGAGCCCAATCATGCTGGTACATAAGAAAGATGGAACCTTGTGACTTTGCATTGATTACCGGGCCCTGAATAAAATCACAGTAAAAAACTAGTACCCGATTCCCCGAATCGATGACCTCCTTGATCAAAGCACATGGGCCAAATACTTCAGTAAGATTGATTTGAATTTTGGCTACCACCAGGTCCCGATAGAACAAATATATGTATGGAAGACCTCCTTCAAGTAAAAGGAAGGTCTTTTCGAATGGTTGGTCATGCCCTTTGGCTTGACAAATGATCCAACCACTTTCATGAGGATGATGGACGATATCCCGTGACCATTCACCAATACTTTTGTAGTGGTGTATTTGGATGACATTCTCATTTACAACAAGACTTGGGAAGAACACTTGCAACATATTCAACAGGTTCTGCACACCCTGCGGTAGCACAAGCTATACACCAACTCGCAAAATTGATCCTTCGGCATGGACAAGTTCCATTACCTGGGATACATCATTGATTATCATGGTGTACATGTGGATCTAGCCAAGATCCAAGTCATCCGTGACCGGCTAGCCCCAACCACATTCACCAAGCTTCAAAGCTTCTTGGGCCTTGCCAGTTTCTACCACAGGTTCGTGTTGGGATTCACCCATATTGCATGGGCCCTCAGATAAGTAACCATGGATGGTGTTAAGGAAAAATTTGTGTGGGGATGGTACCAACAACAAGCGTTTGATGATTTGAAGCAACTCTTGTGCTCAGCCCTAGTACTTTCACTACAGGACCTGTAACAATCCTTTGAGATCGAGATAGATGATTTAGATTATGCTGTTTGCACCATTCTCTCTCAGCACGACCATCTCGTGGCTTATCATAGTGATACACTATCAGATGCTATCTATAAGTACCCTACTTACGACAAAGAAATGTACTCCATTATGCAAGCCTATCGCCAATGGAGACATTACATTCTTGGGAAGGAGACAATCATCCACACTGATCATAAGTCACTACAGTTCATGCAGACACAAGGAAAATTGTAAAATGATCGACATCATAAGTGGTCCACATACTTGCAACAATTCCACCTCAAGATCAAGTATAAAATAGGAAGCACCAACCACATCATTGATTGCCTCAACAGATTACCAGTCACGACCCTCACCACAATGCTAAAATCTTGCAGCCATGAGACCTCTGGATTTCCCCAACTCTATGAGACAGACCCAGACTTCGCCACCGCCTACCAAATGTTGACGCAAACACAATTGTCGCTAATTTCCATCTTTAGGATGGGCTACTGCGTCGTCTGGTCCATATCTGCATTCCATCAAGCGAGCAAGTGCATTTGATCTGGGAATCCCACTACAGTTGGGTGGCAGGAGACCTCGGCGTCGAAAATACAGTGGCAATGCTGCAAAAAATTTCTACTGGCCGAAACTTCGACATGAGGTCAACAAGTATATCAGGTCCTGCACTGCCTATGCTATTTCCAAACCGACCACTAAGAAACATGGCCTGTACACCCCTCTTCCTACTCCTGACAGGCCATGGGAATCCATCTCCATGGACTACATGTCAGGCCTCCCGTCCACCAAGCGAGGAAATGAATGTGTCTTTGTGGTTGTTGATCGCTTTTCTAAGATGGAAAATCTGACTGCCTGCAAGAAGAGCATCACAACAAAGGCCACTGCCAAGCTCTTCTTTGAACGAGTATGGGTACATTTTGGAATCCCAAAAACCATTGTCTCAAGTTGGGACAGTCAATTTCTAAACACATTCTGGTTGAGCCTCTGGTCACTGCTAGACTCCAAGCTCAACAAATCCACGGTCTTCCACCGTGAGACAGATGGCCAAACTGAGGTTGTAAATCAAATGATCATGCATATCCTCTACATGTATAATTCCAAGCACCCTCACACATGGGATGCGAGTCTTCCCTATGTCCATCATAGCTACAACCGAGGCTTGCATAGGTCAACTGGGTCCCATAGATGTTGCACTACCCCTTGTGGACAACTCAACTGAATCATCTCCTACTCCAACTAAAGCTGAAAAAGCCACCCGGACCGTGACCCGGTTCATTGAGCAGATCCATCACATCTGCCAATAGGTTTAGGATATCCTACATAAGTCCAATGACAAGTACAAGCATCACCATGATCAACACCAGGTGCCACATAAGTTTCAGGTGGGCGATACAGTTTGGTTGCATTTGTAGAAAGAACGCCTTACCAGACTCCATCAGAAGCTTTGCACACTTCGTTATGGGTCGTACACCATCACCAAGGCTATGGGTGATATTGATTTTGAGCTCACCATTCCTCATTTCCTTGGCCTTCACCCAATGTTCAATATGGATCTCCTTCAACCTTATTTCCCACCATTGTTAAACATCTCAGAGATAGCAAAAAAACTAACACCAATAGAGCTCAACCCCGACTGCATAAAACATGAATCTAGTGATCATATTGGGGACAAACATGTCAAGAGCACTCGCCAACAAAGGATCCAATTTTATTGAGTTGTCATAGCATGGAAACTCCTGCACCAAGGCAAGTGGCTCACCCGGGGCCAAATTGAGCCGAAATTTCCTCATCTAATGGGGGAACTCAATGCAATGTAGACCATTGCTTCTTAAGGGGGAATGATTGATCCATATGGATTTCGGTGGCCTCCCACCTATTCGAATTGGCTCATTTTGGAAATTTTCCAGTTCAACAGTTTTTTCCTAGTTTTCGGGTCCCTAACTTCTGAGGTCGTTTTGAGGCCCTGATCAACGTTTTTAGGGCTCACCACAACCAAAATGTGTTTCGATCGCCACATGCAACATGTGTATCCCTCAGAAAAACATTTCCAACAGGCTATCGTGCACCTAAAATGAATATCGTATGCAAAATTTACGACCCCGAGAATTCGATGTACTAACTTACCCAAACGGGGCCAAAATGACTTTAGGTGCTCCATGTCCTAGGGTTAGGTTTTTGGATGTCTAGAGATTTTGAAATTCTTTTTTATTGTAAAAATGCCTTGAGAGCCTCATTGTAATTATCTTCTGGTGAATGAGCACATCCATCACATCTCTTCTGAGAAAATAGCTGCCACCATTCTAGCAAGCTTATTTTTCACTGCATTTTACAACTTCAACTTATTTCCTTATTGAATAGAAATCAATTTTGTTGTATATATATTATTCCATGTAAAGCATCTTTTGATAATAACTCCTCACAACAAAATCTAAGAAAGGGAGGCCCCAACCCATAGAACAAAGGACAACACAAAGATGAACCACCTCAGGACAACCAGTCCAGGCTGCAAGCAAAGAAGGACACTAGAAAGACAAAGAAAGATACCGGGAAGTTTACACTTCGAATCTATTACACATAGAAATATACTACTAAAATTTCACAGTTTAGAAACTAGCCCACTCAACGATTTTCTAATACAACCGAGTATCTTCCTCTTCTGTTATCTCTACCTCTGATAAGTTATTTTGAGTGGCACACCTTCGTAGATATTCCTTCCTAACTACCGGAAGTTGGAAAATCAAATTCTCACCTAATTCACAAAGGCGGAATCAAAAAAATGGATGGAATCGAGGACGATGGCTTTCGTCCTTTTGCTTAATGAAGTAAATTTTATATTTTCTTCATTCCAGATCTTTACAAAACTGTTCTATCGCTTAACGTAGTGGCTAGTACCTACAAGCGATAGTATGCTTAAAATAATACGCTTAAAGACAATAATAATCTGCTTAAAGACAATAGACCGAACGTAGAGTAATATGAACAAGTGACCCATTAAAATCGATAATCCAAGCGCATTTGTTGACCTACAAACTAGAGAGAATGAGAAACTCGAAACCAATCCAAGTGCATATGATGACATGCAAACTGGAGAGACTATGAGCATGACAGTCAGACAAGAGAGCTGGCTCTCATAGCATGAGAGTTGGACATAAGAGTATTGCTAAATAGTAAAGTTAATCATAACATTAGACATTTATGCATTAAAATCTACTTGCCCCATGACAAACTTAGTCACGATCACAACATCACACATTCATAATTTTATACACGAAAAGCTACTTGCAAGAATGCACATGCCCAATCTCTAACTTTAATAAAGTTATTTTTGTCTAAAACCTTGATTCAAAAGGACAGAATACATGTGTATACATTTGTAATTTTCTAATATTGAATACAATACAATTTATAGTAGATAAAATGATAAAACAAAATGCCTTTTAATTTTCTGTAATAGGCTTTTTAAGCTTTTTGAAACATTTAACATATAATATAGAGAGTTTTATTTATTTAATGGGAAGAACATGCAAAGAACACATAACTACTGGAGGTATGAATTCAAAATCGCCATTATCCCACCTTGTTGATCCATAGTAGCACTGGAGGAATTATTATATAAATTTGTCGAGGGGGTGGGGATGTGGAGATTATTATATGGAGTGGAGATTATATAAATTTGTCGAGGGGGCGGGGATGTGATGTGATGTGATGTTGATCTGAGCTATGTGGGAACCATTGATGTGATGATCTGAACGTCGAAATGTTGAAATGACTGAGGAATGGTTGATGTATAACAAGAAATTTGATAACCCCCAATGTTTTAAAATTGACGAATTGGCTCTATAGTCAGCTTCTTTGTTATGTTCACGGAGCACATGGAGCCACTTCAAGTTATCAAAAAGTTATCAAAATTCCTACATAAAGCCAAAATCCTCTGAATTGGCTAGGAGTCAGCTTCCTTGTTATGTTCACGGAGCACATGGAGCCACTTCAAGTTATCAAAATTCCTACATAAAGCCCAAATCCTTCGAATTGGTTTTGGAGTCAACTTCTTTGTTATGTTCTAACACATGGAGCCACTTCGAGTTATCAAAATTCCTACATATAGCCCGGATCCTTTTCAATGTGGTAGGAAAATGAATATCTTATGGGAGCATGTTATAAACCATATGTTGAATTAACAATCGAGAGTAGTAGGAAAACTAATCTCTTATGGGAGTAGGAAAACTAATCTCTTATGGGAGCATGTTATAAACCATATGTCGAATTAACAATTGGGAGTGGGCTCTGGAGTCAAATTCTTTGTTGTGTTCATTTAACACATGGATCCATTTTAAATTATCAAAATTCTCACATAAAGCCTGAATCCTTTTCATTAACAATATTGGGGGCTCAATAACAAGAGCATCATATAGACCCATTTAAGGACATCACATGTCACTTGCAAGGAATTGAACCTGGGTGGGGAGGGTAACAACCCTTCCTCCCCAAATTGGCTACTGAGAACCGCCTAGGGTTTTCGCTTCTGAAGCTCCCCTGCTGCTACTATGGAAACCCCCAGAGGAGGGGAGCCGCCGCCCCCTCCTTCTCCTGCAACCTCCTTCCACAAGCTCTTGGCCTCCTAAGGCAAGAAGCTTCCCCCCGCTGAACCCCCAAGCTTAGTCAAGAAGCTCGATTCGATCCCCGAAATCGATCTACCCCCAGATCACCCAATGCGTGTAGCAATCTCTCTGTCAGACCATGGATTGGTCGGACAATTCATGGGGATTTGGACGTCAGCCCTAACCAATCATAACTGGATCCAAAGAAACTGACGACCACCGATCAAGAGCAGTGTAACTTGCTATGTGATGGGAAGAGGATTCTTCATCTTCGAATTCATCTCCCAGGAAGACATAGATCTCATCTTCAGAAATGGGTCATACTTCGTGGGCACACAAGGGATATACCTGAATCGCTAGACACCAAGCTTTGACCCAATGGTCGAAGTACCCAAGGACGTCCCCGTCTGGGTCAGACTCCCTAATCTCCCTATCCACTGCTGGAATCCCTCTTCACTCCAGGCAATGGGGAATGGGCTAGGTCAATATATTGACAGAGCGGATCCTAAAGATCAATAATCCTACACGCGCATTTGTGTGGAAGTGGATCTAGAGGTGGGCCTTCTAGAGGCAATCAAATTAAAGGTTGGATAATGGCATCACTATCAGAAGCTATATTATGAACATTTACCTTTCAAATGCAGAGGATTCCACGAATACGGCCATTTCCAACGAAACTACCCTAAAAACCCAAGCAAGGACAAAGAAAATGGAGAAGGGTGGAAACAACTAAGGAAAGGGAAAGCTTCATCCAGAGCAAAAGGACCAAGGAACGATAAGAAAACCCCTACACAGCCCATGGAACAAGGAAACCAACCAGAAGTAAGGACAAAAAACAACTTCAGACTACTGGATCAAAATCATGCAGGAACAACGACAGGAGAAGCTCCTCAGGAAGGTCCACTAGCTGAAGAACCGCATGGGAAATCAAACCAAGAAACCAGAGAGATGCCATCCCCAGAGATAGAAGAAGAGCAAGCCAAGATTGAATTAGGAAAGGACGCAGATCCAGACATAGAGGAAGGATAGGTCTCCTCAGAAAGTGAATATGAAGGGGCAAGTGACACCTTGGTCACCCCAAAGAAAGAAGGAAGAGGAAGAAAAGAAAGAAAAAAAGAAAGAGATAAGGAAACATATAAAGACGTCTTGAATGGCTTGCAACCAACAATCAGACATTTAATCAGTGTAAGACAGACAAGGAAGCACTCCAAGGCTCTTCAAGGAGCCCACACATCCCCCCCAGGTAAATCATGAAACTAACATCCTGGAATTGTAGGTGGTTCGACAACAAAATGAAGGAAGAAGCACTAAAAGATATCATAAAAACCTCTAAGTCCAATATCCTATTGCTCTAGGAGACCGAGATGGAAGAACAAGACTTCCTCAAAACAACAAAAGCACTCTGGAAAATGAGCCAAGGAATAACATAAAACACAAGAGGAGCCTCATGAGGTATAGGCACCCTCTGGAACACTATGAAGTTCGACCTAGTCAATTTTGAAGCAAGAACGCACTGGATCTACACTAGCCTCCTTCACAGAGAAATAGGCCAACTGGTAAGTCTCTTCAATCTTTATGTGCCAGTCCTGTTAGAGGAAAAAAGAATTTGTTGGGATTCCCTAAAAGATTACCTGCAGCTAAAGGATCTAGATAATATCATTATCGGGGGGGGGGATCTAAATGTGACCCTAGCTCTAACCGAGAAAAAAGGTGGCTCCATTGTGTGAGACCCAACAAGAGAATGGGTAGAAGATATCATGTTTGATTGGGAGCTGGAAGACATCAAACCAACAAAAGGTAAATACACGTGGTCAAATAAGAGGGTAGGCTCGGGGCACATCGTTGCTAGATTAGACAGGTTCTTAGTCCAAAGCTCCTTCTTACTTCTGGGCCTCACACCCTCCTATTCGATCATCCCGCACAGTGTGTCAGACCACAAACCAATCCTCTTAGAAATATCACCTGACAAGAATCTAGGACCAATCCCTTTCAGATTCAATCCAGCCTAGATCCATGATGAAGGCTACTAGAAGCTGGTTACCAAAATCTGGAATGACACAGTAAGAGGCTCAACCTTCTTTGTTTGGGAATAAAAACTCAGGAGACTAAAGGCAGTGCTAAAGTCTAGGGTAAAAACCCATTCAAACCCAATTGCAATTCGCCAAGAAGCCCAAAAGCAACTAGGGAACCATCATCTTGAAATGGAAAATCAGGAAATCACCCAAGAAATCTTGCATCAAGAAGACCAACTCCAAAGAAATTGGTACAAAGCCTGCTGAGAGGAGGAAAATTACTAGTGACAGAAATCGAGAAGCCTCTGGTTGGAAGCAGGAGATAAAAACACTAGCTAGTTTCACAAACAAGCTGAGGCAAGGAAATAGTACAAGAAATTCATGGAAATTCAGGTTCAAAACCAAACAATAACAGATTTTGAAAGCATAAAAGCAGTTGCGGAAGACGCTTTCAAAACTCTTTACACATAAACTCAATGGTCTGCAATCGACTCTAAATCTTACCCCCTCTCACTCGTCCCTTCCCTCATCCAAGAAGAAGTCAACATGAGTCTAACAAAGGCAGTAACCCAACAAGAAATAAAAGAGGC
>SNQJ01S0073159.1:7427-35019 GCA_010110895.2 Picea sitchensis | reverse complement strand
TCTCTCTCTCTCTCTCTCTCTCTCTCTCTCTCTCTCTCTCTCTCTCTCTCTCTCTCTCTCTCCATCGTTACTTCTTTGTAATTATTAATAATCTTGTTAATATTTTGAATATAACATTGAATTGTCGATAATCCTTTAGGATTTAGAGTCCAATGCCTTGACCACATGAACCCTCTACAACAATCAACATCATTGATTATTCGATGGTTTATTGTTTACACTCTTCAACAATGAAAATTTTGACAGACATTCAGCAATGAAAATTTTTGTCGATTTGTTATTTACACTCATTAGTTATTTGATGGTTTGTTATCGATGGACATCCAACAATGAAAACATTAGTTATTTGACGGTTTTTTATTTCGATGGACATCCAACATTGAAAACTTTGATGGCTTGTTATTTACACTCGTTAATTATTTGATTGTTTGTTATTTATGTAAACAAACAGAAGGTTCCACCAAGATTTGGACTCAGTATATTGGATTCAAAGTCCAATGTATTGACCACTAGATCATGGAACCTTACACATAACATTTGATTGACGATGGAACCCTACACACAACATCTAATTGATGAAAGCACCAATTGTAAAGAACTCAGAAAATTATGTAAATAAAAGTTATGGGTATGGTGTTGTTGCATCATTATACTTCGATACCCATTTCATTATTTTGCTCAAATATCTATATGCATAAATAAATAAAATTGAATTAGATCAATATTTTAGTTAATTATATTAAAATTTAATGCCAATTTCCATTTTAACACCTCTGCTTCAACTCTTATTAATTGTCATGACACGAAATTATGGTTGGATTTTGACTTGAAGCTGAATATGTTTGAAATGTTTTTCTATTTCTGGATTTTCTCACTTGTCGTGGAAAATTTCCCATATTTATATTTACATTTGTTTATTACAAAGAAGATAAGGCCTATGCAGCCATTAATATAACATGAAATCATACCTATATATTCCATTAATAGATGAGGATATACTTGGAATGACACTAGATGCATCTTTATATGGGCCATTTGATTTTCTTGCAAGAAGTTATGGATAATTAGGTAATTTTTAGTGATATTTATGCATATTCATCTTTGGATATATCTAATTGTAGCTTCTACCCTAACCTAGTTTTAATTTTCTCATGTGTGTATGATTCTCTATGTTTAGGTATAGTCGATCTGATCGATTGTTTATTGATATACCTATGGACAATCACATGGTGTTATTCAATGAATAGAATGGATAAAGATTATTGATCTTCATTCTAAATTAATTAGGGTTATATATAGTAGTAACAATTAAGTCTAACTTCTGTAAATTTATTTGAGGTGTCCATTGGTTCTTACAAGGCATACATGTGATTAGCAAGGACCTAATAGTCATGAATATGTGGTGTGTGCATTGAAAGAATATGTAAAAATATCCATACTAAACTTCTAAACTAGAAATCATTAAGTGGTCGATTTCTCTAAGTGATTTTACTATCAAGTCTCGAGTAGATCAAATCAAGAAGTTCAAATTAGAATCTATAATATTTTTTTTCTAACATTAATCTACATCTTATCCCACCCCCTCTCCAATCTTGATTAATGTTCGATGTAGTGCTACTTGTCATTATTATGTGTTTATCATAGTCACCACTTAACACATATCACTCTACAAGCATAGATGCTCCTCTCTAGTGGTTAAAGTCTTAGTGGAAGGATTTGTCTTACCTTTCCTCACATAAACACCACTTCTTTAATGTTTTGAGATCAATACTTGTTATGCTCTCACCCCCAAATATTTTTTCGATGCATTGACTTTCATTTTCCATTTTATTAACCATGGGAGCATGTCACTTTAAACCACAAAAATTATTTCTTATGACAACTAAAGGGTGTATATGTGTTACTACCGCCCACATACGTATTGTTAAGTTTTGAGCTATTATTAGGTTTCTTTTCGATTTACTAGATAACAATAGCATAGGTAGGATCACTGAGAGAAACACAATCACAAGATACACAAAATTTATCCTAGGAAACCCTCATGGGGGAGAAAACCCAGCAAAAAATTCCTTAATATAGATAGCCAATACAATGCCAAGACAATAAACCAAAACACTAGAGAATATCCAACACTGAGAAATGTGCCTCTCTCTTCCTTCTTCTCCCAACTACAACTACCAAAATTGCGCACTTGATGAGTGAATGAGTGAGTGAGATAATGAGGTGTTGGCTTCCTTTATTTATATTGGCTGGAAAGTGTTGGAAATGTGTCTCTTCACTAGGTAGGGATGACTTGTCTTCTTAGTGATTAAAACCACTTTAATTAGGCCCAGGGGCTAACTTCTTACTTTGCATAATACAATTAGGGTTTGACCAATCCGCAAAAGGGGATTTGGTCAATTACAATGCCCAACATGATCAATCCACAAAAGGGGATTGATCTAATGAATAATGACTCAATAATAAATAGAATACTCTTTGTAGTTACAATATTTCAACACTCCCCCTTAACAAGAAGGGTATTCTACAACATCATCAAGAGAGAGAGAGGGCAGCAACATCAACATCATATGGAACATTGACTGGCATATCTATGAATCATCATATTTTTTTCTCATCATCAATATCATCATCCACAGTAAGGAGTCGGAATGGCATCATCATCATCTGCATCAACTTGGATTAGTATAACACTAATACATCATCATCATCAATAACTACACAAGTTCGATACAACAACATCACAGCATGAAGGCTAGAGCATCATCAACATCAACATTAAGTTGGAAATATTTAGCACGGAGCTGGAATATCATCAACATCAACACTAAGCTAGAAATATTCAGCACAAAGCTATCATCTCATTAACATCGGCACGAAGCTAGAAATATTATGCACGAGGTTGGCATCTCAACATCAGCACGAAGCTAGAAATATTCAGCATGAGGTTGGCATCTCAACAACATCAGCATGAAGCTGAAAATATTTAGCACGAGGCTGGCATCTCAACAACATCAGCATGAAGATGGAAATCTTAAGCACTAGGTTGGCATCACAACAACATCAACACGAAGCTGAAAATATTCAACATGAGGTTGGCATCTCAACAACATCAGCACGAAGCTGGAAATATTCAACACGAGACTGGCATCTCAACAACATCAGCACGAAGTTGGAAATATTTAGCACTAGGTTGGAATCACAACAACATTAGAACTAAGATGGAAATCTTCAACACTAGGCTGGCATCACAACAAAATCAACACGAAGCTGGAAATCTTTAGCACTAGGCTGGCATCACAACAACATCAACACGAAGCTAGAAATCTTCAGCACTAGGTTGGCATCACAACACTACTCCCCCTTTCAAGGGAGGTCCTTTCGGACTACACCAAGCTTCTCTCGAAAGTGATTAAACTTTACACGAAACAAAGGCTTGGTCAACACATCAACAACATGTTCACATGTTCCAACGTAATGGATATTTATGGCTCCTCTCTGCACCATATCACGAATGAAGTGATATTGGATCTCTATGTTCTTCGACTCATCATGGAACACATCATATTTATACAACTATGGTTATCACATAGGATCACCGTGGCTTCCATCTCCAGATCAAATAGATGTGTCAACAACATCCAAAACCATATGGATTCACCACTGGTGGAACATGTTGCAATATATTATGTTTATGTCGTGATGAGAACAATACTTGATTACTTCCTAATATGCCATGAGATCATAGCTGACCCCAGACTGAAACAACATCCTGAGGTTCTCTTTCTGTCAGAGACACTTCCATCCTAATCTGAATCAGTATAACCACTCAGTCTAAAGTCATGATCTCTAGTATAACAGAGACAAAAACCCAATGTACCCTTAAGGTATCTCATCACATGTTTTTCATCATCAAGGTGAATATGTTTGGGTTCTACCAGATACTAACACAAGGAAAAAGACATATTTGGCCTGGTATCTGTCAGATACATTATCGAACCAATAATCTGATTGTACAACGTAGCATCAACCAATTCTGACGAAGTATCAACCAGGAGCTTCAAATTTGTTTACATGTGTGTGTTCATGGATTTACACTCCAACATATCAAACCTCTTCAGTATTTCAACTACATACTTCCCTTGGTTAAGGAATATCTTATCTGGTCTCTACCAAACTTCGAGACCTAAGTAATAATGCATTAGGTATTTCATCAAACTTTGTAACGAGCTTCTTCTGCAATATGTGATGAGATTTTCTTCATCTTGTCAAGAATACATCATCTACATATAGTAGCAACATCACTGGATCATCATTCATAACCTTGAGGTAAAGGTTAGAATCATATTTACTCTTTGGTAAAGCCCAAGCTCATCAAGAAACTGTCAATTTTGCCATATCAAGCTCTAGGATCTTGCTTCAACCTGTACAGAGCCTTCTTCAACCTGCAAACCTGGGTCTTTCTATATTCAACTTCAAACCAAATTTTCTCATTACATTGTACCAATTGGGTACACTTGCTCAGTTGCAACTCAATCTGCACAATCATGTGCTAACTCTATGTGCTCTCTGCAAAGCACTATTGGTCTCACTACCTAAGAGTATGTCCTCTCCTCTTTTTACAAATTTTCCTTCTAGAACTGGGATTCCACACCTGTAGCTTCTTTGAAGCTGAGAATGGTTGCTCCATTCTGACTATGACTGCTAAAATCAGAGAGTAACTCCTCTACTCCATCATGGAAACAACTTCATCTGAAACTAAGAGTGGCTCAATAATTGATATTGAATGTAGCTCTTCTTCTTTCATGGAGGTATTTCTATCTTTTATTGTAGTCATGTCTCCATGACCCAACTAATGTACTGCACTAACCACCACTCAATTTTAAATATGGGCAATGCTCCCCCTACATCTCATACTATATATGAATCATGGTTGTTTCGGTTGGCTTCGTGAATACTGGAACTATTTCTTCAATTACCGGAGTAAGTGTCTCGTCATAGTATTCTCCCTCTTGTTGGGAGAATCCACTGGACACTCATCAGGATTTGTACATCTGCAACATGCTTGATCCGTTATATCAATCTTGGAAGTTAATACTGACTTCTCTTCTAGTCTCATGGAAAAATCAATATTCTAGTCTTTCTGACTGGCTTCCTTCTCTGTCACTGAAACAAGGGAATCTTCCCAAGATATTTCATATCTCCTAGAAGTTCCTGAAGCTATGATCTAGTCTTCTCATGGAATCTGTCTCCCAGTCCTGGAAGTTGTTTCTTCATCTGATCCTTTCTGAGATCAGGCTTACTCTCGATTTCTTCTGAATCTACAAGGACTTCATCATCTCTTATGGGGTATACTTGGTATTGAATACCAAGTCTAAATATGAAAAGTTGAGTCAGACTTCAAGTGAATTTTGCTTCCTATCAAGGTGGTTTCATTATCCTTTGAACAAGTCTATTATGGGTTCTTGTTCTAATGTTCGGTCATCTTTGGAGCCTTCTTCTCCTTACAATCAATCTCCATATGAGATACTCTAGATTTCAAAAGATAGCTTCTTCTTCATCTTCTTTGGTACATGAGTGTATATGGTTATGTACATAGTTTGCTTCATGTCTCATCTAATATGTTGCCTTCTGCAACCTTCACTATAGCTTCCTCGGGATTATCACCTCTGACCTAAAACACGGTCAACAAAACAACAAGCAAGAATAATACTCTTTTGATAATAGTAAATAAAACAATAGCATGAATAATCGTCACAGTGTCTCCTTTAGATCTTTCACTTGTGACATGTCTGAAACAAAGATCAAAAGTAAGAAATACAATATGAAATGAGATCAACACTCTTCTAGTGTTGTGATCAAACATTCATCCAAGGTAACCTGGAACCAACACAATAAGTTTCTCCTAGAGGAGATGTTAGTTGTATCTGGTAAATGATTACATTAAGCATTTATCTCAATATTCTCACATGCTACCAAGTATAATACTTTTCAAAGACTGCTACGTCAACTATAATGTTTACTTGTAAAGGGGTAGTTATCAACTTGCAATGTGCGACTTTGAATCTTATCAACTTAATTAATCAAACCTGCAATCTGGAGTCTCATCCTCAATAATGAGTGTGTTGTTTTTCTTTCAAGTCTCCTTCACTTAGTATGACAAATGCTTTCTTCAACCTGTTCTTTTTACTAAGACAGTATGTTATCTTGAAAGAAGGATGGGTTTAGAGAATAAACTCTATGATATCAACTTTAATCCATCTAATACCTTGACTTTAATTTGTTTTTTTGACCAAAGATTAGTATGATGGTCATAGCTTCAACATGCAACCTAGATCAAAATAATGTCATAACAAATAGATTCATATCAGAATAATCAAACCTGGCTTGCATTATTCCTCTGAATGTGTTGGATCTGAGATCCTTTTGGATCTATGGCAAGATATCCCTTCTCCTTCAAATACCCTTTAAAGCTTAATAGTTTACACATATGTAAGTGCATACCTCTGATAGTATTTGCGGGTAGTGGCACCATCTGGTAGCAGTAGTAATAATTACCAACCCTTTTAAAAATTTCAAGGGTGACTGCAATTGGTACTGCAGTTGATAATTAAATTGATACTGCAACTGCAATTGATACTGCAACTGATTTTGAAACTGCAACTTAGGGTTTTATGGTAAAACCCTAATTTTTCAAACTTCAAATTTTGAATTTCTAATCTAGGGACTAGATGTGGTGAGCTGAGGAGAATTTTTTGGAGGTGTTAGAATTCAAAAATTTCAAGTTTTTCCCCTTGAAACTTGACTTGCGGAAATCTGGACTAGTACTTCTGGTACTAGTTATGGTTTCCTAGTTTTCTAGTACCATTCAAAACTAGGGTTTGACTTTCCGAAGTACCTAACCACTAAAAAGGTGCGCTCAAGGTGCCAAAGAGTTCCATATGCTAGGGTGCACTTTTCTAGATGGTTTTTAGGATGATATTCCTCTTCAACAAAAAAACCTAATTTTCTTGTACGACAACACTGACATTTTTCTTTATCTAGTTAAATATGATCTCTTCAGCTTAGCTCTAATACCATGTTAAGTTTTTAGTTATTATTAGGTTTCTTTTTTATTTACTAGATAACAATAGCATAGGTATGATAACTGATAGAAACACAATCACAAGATACACAACATTTATCCTAGGAAACCCTCATGGGGGAGAAAACCCAACAAAAACTTCCTTAATATAGATGGCCAATACAATGCCAAGACAATAAACCAAAACACTAGAGAATATCCAACACTGAGAAATGTGCATCTCTCTTCCTTCTTCTCCCAACTGCAGCTACCAAACTTGCGCACTTGATGAGTGAATGAGTGAGTGAGATAATGAGGCATTGGCTTCCTTTATTTATATTGGTTGGCAAGTGTTGGAAAGGTGTCTCTTCACTGGGCAGGGTCGACTTGTATTCTTAGTGGTTAAAACCACTTTAATTAGGCATGGGGGACGACTTCTTAATTTGCATAATACAATTAGGGTTTGACCAATCCGCAAAAGGCGATTTGGTCAATTACAATGCCCGACATGATCAATCCACAAAAGGGGATTGATCTAATGAATAATGACTCAATAAAAAATAGAATACTCTTTATAGTTACAATATTTCAACATGTATGAATAAAAAACTTGTGGATCCTATGGAATGGATGGACTTTATTTCTTGCTCGTGGATGATAAAAAAAATGTCTCCCATCTTTGTGCAACATATCTACGATTGTTTCCCTTTGGTGTCCCCTTTTCCTAGCTCCAAGGTATGATACTTATGATTTTGAATATATTTTCTTTTGTTTCTCAAATATGATTTCTTAATCAATCACTAATAAACTCTATCTTTCCATCATTACTTTTGTGTAATTATTAATAATTTTACTAATATCTTAAACATAACAATGAATTGTTGAGAATCCTTTACAATCTAGAATATGCCTCAGCCTTCAATTCCAACAATCTAGGGTTTCTTTCAAAATTCAATTTAACAAATGGATAAACAAGAAGTTTCCATTGCCCCTTGTTGATTTCCTCACTAGTAGGTCGATAAATTTATTGGTTGATGTCTAGTGCTTTGAAGTGATAATAAAGGATGCTTGAAAAATAAAATGCCTAGGGATACAACTTTCAGACTCCTCCTCGGTGTTACAAATGAATTTTCATGTTTATTTATTTAGATCTTCAAACTTCTCCTCCAGTAAAACATCATATCGACCACTTCCCTACATAATTCTCCATCTGATCATCGAACCCTCCTCAAAATGTCCTTAGATGGAATGAGTTCAAGTCTCGACCAACCCTCCATCACTGATGCGAACAACCAACTATGAGGGGACTTTTTCTACTCGATTATCCATTCGACAATGCCACCACATTTACCAAAAAACTCAAAAGCAATGAAATATCATTGTGTTTATTTGAAGGCTAGTTATGTTTATAAATAAAGAAAAGGTTCCATCGAGATTACAACTCGAGCTATTGGATTCAAAGTCCAATGTATTGACCACTATACCATGGATCCATACACAACATTCAATAATGGATTTAGAGTCCAATGTCCTGAACACTAGACCATGGAACCCTACACAACATCCAACTAATCAATTCAACATACCAAGTGTAACTAATCAATTCAACAAACCAATTTTAAAGAAATTGAAGGGTAAAATTATATAAGCATGCACCATAAGTAAAAATTTATGGGTTGCATTCTCTTTTGTTGTTGTTGCATCATTACAACTCTACACCCAATTTCGCTCAAAATCAATATCCATAGTAAAAAATTATGAATTAGATTGATATTCTAGTAAAGGAAGCCAGGAAGGAAGGAGGGCAATAATCAGGAATAGAAAAACTATTATTAGGGATAGATACCAAAAATATAATAATAAATAGGAATTTGGGATAGTTTGGATCCTCTCTTGGAATTGGCATGACTTTCCATGAAGCAAAGGGCCTATGTTAAGTTTGAACCTGAGTGAAATTGATATTATATTGCTTGTTGAAACTGGGAGCATGAAGAATCTAAGGCCCCTAACATAGAATTTTTTGTCTTATGGTTGGTATGGAACAAGATATCACACCGTAAATGGGTTGAAGGCATAGCTTGTTATAAAGAAAAGAACATTTTCCCTCACGTTAGGCTTCATAAAAAAGACCCTTTCAATCAGTACATGTGGATGGAGATCTCAGATATTAATACTAAGAATATTTACATAGCAATTTTGTATTTCACACCTATTAACATCACCTTGTATAAGAAAAAAAATCTAGATTTTACTTGGAATATGTTTGAAATGAAGATTTTGGTCAGGACCATGATTATCACACATTTTTGTAACAAATACATTCTACTTATAATCATTTGAGAGAATGTATGTATTTTGAGTGGAAAATTACGAGACCACTTTTGTAGCATCTAAAATGATGTGTTTCTCAAAATTCCAATCTGCGCAAATTGGATCACATGAATGTGAAGTGGCTATTATTTTTGCAGATTGTTTTCCTTGTTCACTTCTATGCTTATTTCAAACTTGATTGGCTAAGAAAGTGGTTCTATTTGTGGTTTTACTTGTATTGAAAGCTTACAATATTTTGGTGACTTTGGTTCATTGCATAGATACTATTGAGATGCTTGAAGCAGAATTAACCAATGAGATACATGAGTTACACAACGTTTGTTATGAAAAGTCTTGATGAATTGAATTCATTAGTTAAAGGAAAGATTAACAAATTAGGAAATGAATCTGGGTAGCATTAATTAATTAATTTATTTATTTATAAATATATGTGTGTTAATGTATAATGTTTAGATTTTCTCAATCCAATGCAATATTTACATTGTTGGTTAAAGTGTGTTTGTTATTAACTCCTTTCGTTGGTCGAGAATTTTGTTTTCTAAATTAATAGTGCGTTGATGGATTCGAAAATTATGATCTTATATTTTTTTATAAAATATGTTTAAATTTTTATATTTTTATAGTTTTTTATAAAGTATGTTTAATTTTTTATATTTTTATTGATAAAAAATATTGATTTAATTTTTTTATTATTGTTAAAATTATAAAAATTCAAAAAAGAAAATAATTAATTGTATAAACATTAAGTTGTAATATGTCGAGAAAATTTAGTTAATCCTAACATGGGGTACATCGAGAAAAAACCATATTTTTTTTCTCTCTGATAGAAGAAATCATACCTAGGTACTCTATAGGCTCTCATAGTGGAAATATGAGAAACTTGATGATGACAACATGAGTCTCATCGACCACATGTGGTGTCAAGTGCACATATTTCAAGCTCAAGTATAGGCAAGAAATGGTTAATAGCATTGTTAGGTAATGATCGTCCACAAGTTTTTTATGGTATTCATGTTGAGAAATGTATCTTGAGCAAGAACTTCTTACATGTATTCAGTGGAATGTGTAGGGAGTGGTTCATGACTTTTCTTTAATGACCACTTAGGAAAAGTGGTAAATAATTCAATCTTGTAATTTCAATTGAAAAATACAAGAAAAAATAAAATTATTGTGTTTAGAAGTCAATTAGTCTTAGGAATCTAAATGAAATGTTCTAGAAATTCTAGAACATTAGTGACTTAGATTAGGGTTTAATTTCAGTTGTACATCTTGTGATTGAGTGATCCGTATTTTATGAGTAGAACGAAATGAATACATATTATTATCAAAATATTCTTAACACAAAATAACATATATACAGTAAAATCGGTTTCTATTCAATAAGGAAATAAGTTGAAACTGTAAAATGCAGCGGAAAACAAGCTTGCTAGAATAGTGGTGGCTTATCTTTGAGAAGATATGTGACAATTGTGCTCACTTGCCAGAATATGATTACAATGATTCTCACAAGGCCTTTTTACAATGAACAGGAATGTCAAAAACCATAGACATCCAAAAAACCTAACCCTAGGAGATGAAGCGCCAAAAGTCATGTGGGCCCCGTTTGGGTAAGTTAGTACATCAACTTCCCAGGGTCATAACTTTTGCACACGATCTTTGTTTTAGGCGCACGATAGACCATTGGAAATTTCTATCCAAGGAATACACATGTTTCATGTGGATATCCCTACACATGTTGGTTGTGGCTCCGAAAGTTAGGGACCCAAAAACTAGGAAAAATCTGTCGAACTGGAAAATTGCCAAAATGAGCCAGTTGGAATAGGTGGGAGGCCACCGAAATCCATCTGGATCAATCCTCCCCCATTAGGAATAAATGGTCTCCATTTCATTGAGTGCCCCCATTAGATGAGGAAATTTATGTTGAATTTGGCCCTGAATGAGCCACTTGCCTTGGTGCAGGAGTTGAATTGCTTTGACAACTCAATAAAGTTTGATCCTTTGTTGGCGAGTTTCCTTAACTTGTTTTTCCACAATCTGATCATTGGATGCATGTTGTATGCAGTCGGGGTTGAGCTCTATTGGTGTCAGATGTTCTGCTATCTCTGAGGTGTCCAATAATGGTGGGAAATAAGGTCAAAGCAGATCCATGTTGAACACTAGGTGCAGGCCAAGGAAAGGAGGAATGTTGAGCTCAAAAGCATTATCACCCACAGCCTTGGTGATGGTGTACGGCCAATAACGAAGTGGGAGAAGCTTACGATGGGGTCCTATAAGGCGTTCTTTCTTCAAATGCAACCAATCTTTTCCGTCCACCTGAAACTTATGTAGCACTCGGTGTAGGATATCCTAAACCTGTTGGCGGATGTGTTGGATCTGCTCAATGAAACGAGTGGCTTTGTCAGCTTCGGTTGGATCAGGAGATGAGTCAATAGAGGTGACCGTAAGGGGTATTGCAACATCTATGGGACCCTATGGTTTGAATCCCAACCCCACCTGAAAGGGTTTGTGTCCAGTTGAGATATGCAAGGCTCAGTTGTAGTTATGATGGACATAGGGAAGACTCTCATCCCATGTGTGAGGGTGCTTGGAATTATACATGCGCAAGATATGCACGATCATTCGATTTACGACCTCGGTTTGGACATCTGTCTTGGGGTGGAAGGTCGTGGATTTGTTGAGTTTGGTGTCCAAAAGTGACCAGAGGCTCGACTAGAATGTGTTGAGAAATCGATTGTCCTGATCTGAGACAATGGTTTGTGGGATTCCAAAATGTACCGAAATTGGTTCAAAGAAGAGCTTAGCAGTGGCCTCTACTATGATTCTCTTCTTGTAGGCGGCTAGAATCTCCATCTTAGAAAAGTGATCAACAACCACAAAAACACAGTCATTTCCCCGCTTGGTGGATGAGAGGCCCGACATGTAGTCCATGGAGATGGATTCTCATGACCTGTCAGGAGTAGGTAGAGGACTGTACAGGCCCTGTTTCTTAGTGGTCGGTTTGGAAATAGTGTAGGTAATGCAGGATCTGATATACTTGTTGACCTCATGTCAAAGCTTCAGCCAGTAGAAAAGTTTATGCATCGTTTCCACTGTATTTTTGACGTCGAAGTGTCCTACCACCCGATTGTAGTGGGCCTCCCAGATCAACTTCACTCGCTTTCTTGATGGAACGTAGATATGGCCCAGACGACACAGCATTCCATCCTGAAGATGGAAATTAGCAACAACTGTGTTTGCGCCCAACATTTTGCAGGGGGTGGCGAAGTCTGGGTCTGTCTCACAGAGTTGGGGCCATCCAGAGGTCTCATGGACGCAAGAGTCTAGCACCATGGTGAGTGTCATGACTAGCGGTCTGTTGAGGAAATCAACGACGTGGATGGTGCTTCCTATTTTATACTTAATGTTGAGGTGGAATTGGTGCAAGTATCTAGACCACTTATGATGGCGTTCATTCTGCAATTTTTCTTGTGTTTGCATGAACTACCGTGGCTTATCATCAGTGTGGATGATTGTCTCCTTCCCAAGAATATAATGTCTCCATTGGTGACAGGCTTGCACAATGGACTACATTTCTTTGTCGTAATTAGGGTACTTACAGACAACATCTAATAATGTCTCACTATGATAGGCCACGAGGTGGCCGTGCTGATTGAGAATGGAACCCATAGCATAGTCTGAAGCATCTGTCTTGATCTCAAAGGGTTGTTGCAGTTCTGATAGTGAAAATACTAGGGCTAAGCAAAAGAGTTGCTTCAAATCATCGAACACTTTTTGTTGGGACCAGCCCAAAAAAAAAATTTCCTTACCACCATCGTTGGTTACTTGGCTGAGGGCCCATGCAATATCGGAGAATCCCAACACGAACCTGTGGTAGAAATTTCCAAGGCCTAAGAAGCTCTGAAGCTCAGTGAGTCTGGTTGGGTCTGGCCAGTCACATATGACTTGGATCTTGATTGGATCCACATGTACACCATGTTTATCAACAATGTATCACAGGTAATGGACCCTTTCCATGTCGAAGGATCATTTTTTCAAGTTGGTGTATAGCTTGTGCTGTCGCAGGGTGTGCAGAACCTATTGAATATGTTGCAAGTGTTCTTCGCAAGTATTTTTGTAAATGAGAATGTAATCCAGATCCACCAATAAAAAATTATTGGTGAATGGTCACAAAATATCATCCATCATCCTAATGAAATTGACTGGAGCATTTTACAAGCCAAAGGGCATGACCAACCATTCGAAAAGACCTTTGTTTGACTTGAAGGTGAACTTCCATACATCTGCATGTCCTATCAGGACCTGGTGGTAGCCAGACTTCAGATCAATCTTACTGAATTATTTGGCCCCTGTGAGTTGATCAAGGAGGTCGTCGATTCGAGGAATTGGGTATCGGTTTCTGACTGTGATTTTATTCAGAGCCCAATAATCAATGAAAAGTCGCCAGGTTCCATCTTTCTTCTATACCACCACGATTGGGCTCTTTCAAGGTGATGATCTAGGATGGATGTGCCCCTTGTGGAGAATCTCTTGGATCTATCGCTTGATCTCCTCATTCTCTAATAGAGAGCATTGGTAGACTGGCCCATTGGGAAGCGTTGCACCGGGGATCAGATCGATGGGGTTCTTGACCTAACAGTGCAGAGGTACACCGATAGGTGAGGAGAATATATTTGAGTATGCTTCCACGACCTTATCCACTTGCTTTTGTTGTGTGGAGAGGTCGGTTGCAAAGACCCTTAATGTGGTTGTGATCTTTCACTCATTCTGAGAATGAATCACAAATAAGACAAAATTCCTCATCTAAGAGATGACCTTCCTCCATTGTTTTCCAGAGATCAAGGAAATAGCACTAGGTGGTACTGCCTCTGGTATCTTGTACAATTTCTTGTTCAAAGTAATAATAACAATATGATGCTTAGACTCATATACAACATGGTGTTTCCATAAATATGGTTGGCCCAAAAGAAAATTACAAACTTCAGGAGGGGAAACATCACACAATACCTTGTCTTTGAAGGGATTGATTCCATATGATAGGCATCATTGTTTGTTGACACAGATGTCACTTCCTTCGCGGAGCCATACGATGGTGTAGGGTTACAGGTGCAACGTTGTCGGCAGGGTGAGTCTCTTAACAACCTCTATTGAGATGAGGTTCTTTTGGCTACCTCTATCAATGATGAAGTTCAGTGGGGTATCTTTCACCCACATATGTTAATGAAAAGGCACTCGCCTTCCTTTGTCTTGTCTAGTTCATCGGTCTGGAGCTTGGTGGTAGCAACAGTAGCACTGCTTTCTACATCAATGATTCATCTCCCCCTTTATGGTTCTAAATCAAAGTTGGAACCTACATCTGATTCAGAGGCTTTCACCTCAACCACCAGCGACTTCTTTGAGCGACAATCAATAGTGTTATGTCAAGGGGTCTTATGGAAGTCGCACCACTTCCCGGTATCTTTATTTATCTTTTTGGTGTCCTTCTTTTCTTTTGGCCTCGACTAGTTGTCCTGAGGTGGTCTGTATTTTCTTTGTCCTTTTTTCTACAGATTGGGGCCGCCCTTTCCTAGATTTTGCAGTGCGGGGTTCCCAGGCCCAAATTGGCTCATCATTTGTTTGAGCTTCTACTCAATTTTAATGCCATATCGGTAGGTCGTGCCCAAGGATGAGATGTCCAGAAACTCCATTTCGGCCTGGATGTATCTATGCAGACCGTCGCAATACTTGAGCACCAAATGTTGCTCAGAATATTTGATACCCATCTTGGTGCGCAAGGTATGGAAGATATTTGTGAATTCAGGCACTGCTTGGTCTCTTTCCTACCGCAGTGTGGTCCATTTTGTATACAGGTCGTCATAACTTCCAACAGGGTAGTATTTTTCCTTAATAGCATCCCTGGAGGACTCCCAAGTGACCACAACTATAAATAATGAGGGTTCGTCTATTTCCTCCTACTCGTAAAAAGTTTCCCAACAATATTTGACATGGGGAACAACTTTGAGGAGCGCAAAAGTAATCTTTTATATATTCAAGAAGTTATGGACAGAGAAATAACCTTCTAGCAGATTCAACCATTTTTCGGCAGCATCTGTGTCTATATAACCTTCAAATATAGGAATATCGAAGTTGATTTGTACCTTGAAGTGGGTGGCACATCCGTTTGAGGAAGATGTGTCGCATGTTGGTAGTCGTCGAAGGATTTGCGCAAAACTGTCCATCATCTCGAGCAACATTTTGAAGGGATCTCTTGTCCCATCATCTTTCTTTTCTCCCACCATGAGAGGTCGCTTGGGAGTATGAGAGCTTTTGTCCTCAAGAGAAACAAGCTCGAGAATCAATTCTTTGTACCCTGACCTCGTTGGGGGCATGCATTAAGAACAACAAGGAGCAAACTGCTCTAATACCATTGATCCGGATTTTATGAGCAGAACGAAATGAATATAGATTATTATCAAAATATTCTTAACACAGAATAACAGATATACAGTAAAATTGGTTTCTATTCAATAAGGAAATAAGCTGAAACTATATAATGCAATGGAAAATGAGCTTGCTAGAATGGTGGTGGCTTATCTCTAAGAAGAGATGTGAGAGTTGCACTCATTAAATAGAAGATGATTACAATGAGGATCTCAAGTCCATTTTACAATAAACATGAATGTAAAAATCCATAGACATCCAAAAACCTAATCCTAGGAGATGAAGCACCAAAAGTCATGTGGCCCCAGTTTGGGTAAGTTAGTACATCAACTTCCCAAGGTCGTAACTTTTGCATACGATCTATTTTTTAGGTGCACGATATCCCATTGGAAAGGTCTATTCGAGGAATACACATGATTTTTGTAGCGATGCCTACACATGTTATTTGTGGTGAGTCCTAAAAATGTTGTTCAGGGACTCAAAACGGCCCCGGAAGTCAAGGTCACGAAAACTAGGAAAAAACTATCGAACTGGAAAACTGCCAAAATGAGCCAGTTGGAATAGGTGGGAGGCCATCAACATCCATATGGATCAATAATCTCCCCTTAGGAAGCAATGGTCTCCATTGCATTGAGTGCCCCCATTCGATAAGGAAATTTCTATTGAATTTGGCCCCTGGTGATCCACTTGCCTTGGTGCGGGAGTTGCCATGCTATGACAACTTGATAAAGTTGGATCCTTTGCTAGTGAGTGCCCTTGACATGTTTGTCCACAATATGATCATTGGATTATTTTTGTATGTAGTTGGGGTTGATCTATGTTGGTCTCAGTTGTTCTGCTATCTTCGAGGTGTCACATAATGGTGGGAAATAAGGTCGAAGTAGATCCACGTTGAACATTGGGTGCAGGCAAAGGAAAGGAGGAATGTTGGGCTCAAAATCATTATCACCCACAGCCTTGGTGATGGTGTACGACCCATAATGTAGTGGTCAAAGATTCCAATGGGGTCTGGTAAGGCGTTCTTTCTGCAAATGAAACTAAACTTTTCCGCCCACCTAAAACTTATGTGGAACCCAATGTTGCTTGTACTTGTCATTGGACTTTTGTAGGATATCCTGAACCTGTTGGAGGAAGTGTTGGATCCACTCAATGAACCGGGTGACTTTGTCAGCTTCATTTGGAGTAGGATATGAGTCAGTCAAGGTGACCGCAAGGGGTAGTGCAACATCTATGGGACCCAATGGTTGGAATCCCAACCCCACCTGAAAGGGGTTTTGGCCAGTTGAGATATGAAAGGCTCGGTTGTAGCTATGTTGGACATAGGGAAGACTTGCATTCCATGTGCGACGGTGATTATAATTATACATGCGCAGGATATGCATGATCATTTTATTTATGACCTCGGTTTAGCCATCTGTCTGGGGGTGGAAGGTCATGGATTTGTTGAGCTTGGTTTCCAGCAGTGACCAGAGGCTCAACCAGAATGTACTGAGAAATCGATTGACACGATATGAAACAATGGTTTGTAGGATTCCAAAATGTACCCAGACTCGTTCAAAGAAGATCTTGGAAATGGCCTCTACTGTGATGCTCTTCTTGCAGGCGTCCAGAATCCCCATCTTAGCAAAGCGATCAAAAACCACAAAAACATAGTCATTTCCCCGCTTGGTGGAAAGGAGGCCCGAAATGCAGTCCATGGAGATGGATTCCTATGGCCTGTAAGGAGTAGGAAGAGATGTGTACATGCCATGTTTCTTAGTGGTCAGTTTGGAAATAATGTAGGAAGTGAAGGACATGATATACTTGTTGACCTCATGTCAAAGTTTTGGCCAGTAGAAATGTTTTTGCATCGTTGCCACTGTATTTTTTATGTCGAAGTGTCCTGGCACCCGAATATAGTGGGCTTCCCATATCAACTTCACTCGCTTGCTTGATGGAACGCAGATATGGCCAAGATGACACAGCAGCCCATCCTGAACATGGAAATTAGTGACAACTGTGTTTGCGCCCAACATTTGGTAGGTGGTGGCAAATTTTGGGTCTATCTCATAGAGTTGGGGTCATCTAGAGGTCTCATGGTCGCAAGAGTCTAGCACCATAGTGAGTATCGTGACTGGTGGCCTACTAAGGCAATCAACGACACGATTGGTGCTTCATGTTTTATACTTGAAGTTGAGATGAAATTTATGCGAGTATGTGGACCACTTTTGGTGGTGGTCATTATGAAATTTGCCTTGTGTCTGCATGAACTGTAGTGGCTTGTGATCAGTGTGGATGATTGTCTCATTCCCAAGAATGTAATGTCCCCATTGGTGACAGGCTTGCACAATGGAGTACATTTATTTGTTGTAAGTAGGGTACTTACGGAAAACATATGATAGTGTCTCACTATGATAGGCCATGGGGTGGTCACGTTGAGTGAGAATGGTGCCCACAACAAATTCTAAATCATTTGTCTCGATCTCAAAGGGTTTTTGCAAGTTCGTTAGTAAAAGTGATAGGGTTGAGCACAAACGTTGCTTCAAATCATCAAACTCTTGTTGTTGGGACCGGCCCCACACAAATTTATCCTTACCACCACCCCTGGTTACTTGATTGAGGGCCCATGCAATATGGGAGAATCCCAACATGAACCCGAGATAGAAATTGGTAAGGCCCAAGAAGCTCCGAATCTCAGTGAGTGTGGTTGCGGTTCGCCAGTCACGGATGACTTGGATCTTGGTTGGATCCACATGTACACCATGCTAATCAATGATGTATCCTAGGTAATGGACCATGTCCATGCCGAAGGAGCATTTTTCCAAGTTGGTGTATAGCTTGTGTTGTCGTAGGGTGTGAAGAACCTGTTGAATAGGATACAAGTGTTCTACCCAATTTTTGTTGTAAATGAGAATGTCATCCAGATACACCACTAAAAAAGTATTGGTGAATGGTCGCAGGATATCTTCCATCATCCTCATGAAAGTGGATGGATCATTTTTCAAGTGAAAGGGCATGACCAAACATTCGAAAAGACCTTCCTTTGACTTGAAGGCAGTCTTCCATACATACGTTTGTTCTATCAAGATCTATTGGTATACAGACTTCATATCAATATTATTGAAGTATTTGTCCCCCGTGAGCTGATCAATAAGGTCGTTGATTTTGGGAATCGGGTATCAGTTTCTGACTGTGATTTTTTTCAGAGCTCAGTAATCAATGCAGAGTCGCCAGGTTCCATATTTCTTCTGTACCGACACGATTGGGCTCCTTCAAGGTGATGAGTTAGGACGGATGTGCCCCTTGTGGAGTATCTCTTGGATGTACCACTTGATATCCTCATTCTCTAACAGAGAGCGGAGGTAGACTGGCCCATTGGGAAACAGTGCGTTGGGGGTCATATCGATGGGGTGTTGGACCTGGCACTACATAGGTATGTTGGTAGGTGAGGAGAATATATCTGAGTATGCTTCAACAACCTTATCCACTTTATTTTGTTGTCTGGAGAGGTCGGTCGCGGAGACCCTAGATGTGGCTGTGATCTTTCACTCATTCTGAGAGTGAATCACGAAGAAGACAAACTTCATTGTGTGAGAGATGAACTTCCAAAATTTCTTGGCAGAGATCAAGGAAATAGCACTAGGTGGGACTGCGTCCGGTATCCTGTACAATTTCTTGTTCAAAGTAATAATAACACTACGAGGCCTAGACTTATATACAACATGGTGTTTCCATAAATATGGTTGGCCCAAAAGAACATTACAAACTTCGAGAGGGGTAACATCAAACAATACCTTGTCTTTGAAGGGCTTGATGTCATATGATAGGTGGCATTGTTGGCTGACGCGGATGTTGCTTCCTTGGAGAAGTCATTCGATTGTGTAGGGTTGCGCGTGCAGCATTGTCGGCAGGGCGAGTTGCTTGACAACATATGCTGAGATGAGTTTCTTCTGGCTACCGCTATAAATGATGAAGTGCAGCGGGGTACCCTTCATCCACATCTGTGAATGAAAAATGTGGTCACCTTCCTCTAACTCGTCTGGTTCATCGGGTTGGAGCTTGGTGGTAGTAATAGTAGCACTGGGTTCTGCATCAATGATATGTCTCCCCCTTTCTGGTTCTGACTCAGAGTCGGAACCCGCATCTGATTCAGAGGCTTTCACATTAGCCACCAATTACTTCTTTGAGCAAAAATCAGCAGTGTTATGCCAGGGGCTCTTATCAAAGTCACACCACTTCCCGGTATCTTTCTTTGTCTTTTTGGTGTCCTTCTTTGCTTGCAGCCTGGACTGGTTGTCCTGAGGCGGTTCATCTTTGTGTTGTCCTTTGTTCTACGGGTTGGGGCCTCCCTTTCTTGGATTTTGTTGTGAGGGGTTATTATCAAAAGATGTTTTACATGGAATAATAGATATACAAAAAAATTGATTTCTATTCAATAAGGAAATAAGTTGAAGTTGTAAAATGCAGCGAAAAATAAGCTTGCTAGAATTGTGGCAGATATTTTCTCAGAAGAGATGTGATGGATGTGCTCATTCACCAGAAGATAATTACAATGAGGCTCTCAAGGAATTTTTACAATAAAAAAGAATTTCAAAATCTCTAGACATCCAAAAACCTAACCCTAGGACATGAAGCACCTAAAGTCATTTTGGCCCCGTTTGGGTAAGTTAGTACATCGAATTCTCGGGGTCGTAAATTTTGCATACGATATTCATTTTAGGTGCACGATAGCCCATTGGAAATGTTTGTCTGAGGGATACACATGTTGCATGTGGCGATCGAAACACATTTTGGTTGTGGTGAGCCCTAAAAACGTTGATTAGGGCCTCAAAACGACCTCAGAAGTTAGGGACCCGAAAACTAGGAAAAAACTGTTGAACTGGAAAATTTCCAAAATGAGCCAAGTTGAATAGGTGGGAAGCCACCGAAATCCATATGGACCAATCCTTCCCCCTTATGAAGCAATGGTCTGCATTGCATTGATTTCCCCCATTAGATGAGGAAATTTCAGCTCAATTTGGCCCCGGGTGAGCCACTTGCCTTGGTGCAGGAGTTTCCATGCTATGACAACTCAATAAAGTTGGATCCTTTGTTGGCGAGTGCTCTTGACATGTTTTTCCACAATATGATCACTAGATTCATGTTTTATGCAGTCGGGGTTGAGCTCTATTGGTGTCAGTTTTTTTTCTATCTCTGAGATGTTTAATAATGGTGGGAAATAAGGTTGAAGGAGATCCATGTTGAACATTGGGTGCAGGCCAAGGAAAGGAGGAATGTTGAGCTCAAAATCAATATCACCCATAGCCTTGGTGATGGTGTACGACCCATAAAGGAGTGTGCAAAGCTTCTGATGGGGTCAGGTAAGGCGTTCTTTCTACAAATGCAACCAAACTGTATCGCCCACCTGAAAATTATGTGGCACCTGGTGTTGATCATGGTGCTGCTTGTACTTGTCATTGGACTTATGTAGGATATCCTAAACCTATTGGCGGATGTGATGGATCTGCTCAATGAATCGAGTGCAGGGATGATTTTAAGGATGGAAATTTATTTTAAAATGTAGAAACCTTGGAGAAACTTACTAATTCTTCATATGTCAACTATAAATGTTTGGCGATATTTTTGTAAAAATATTCAAATTTCTAACTATTTTATATAGTTTTTATAAATTTTTGGCGATTTTTAAGGTAAAATAATTTTATCCTATAGAATTTGGGCGAATCATTTTTAAAATAGGGAATCTCATTTTTGGAAAAACCATGGAAAATTAGCCCGTGAGCGAAATTTAGCCCCTAAAATCATCCATGACTGGTCCGGGTGGCTTTTTTAGCTTTAGTTGGAGCAGGAGATGATTTGGTTGAGTTGTCCACAAGGGGTAGTGCAACATCTATGGGACACAGTTGACCTATGCAAGCCTTGGTTGTAACTATGATGGACATAGGGAAGACTCGCATCCCATGTGTGAGGGTGCTTCGAATTATACATGCAGAGGATATGCATGATCATTTGATTTACAACCTCAGTTTGGCCATCTGTCTCAGGGTGGAAGACCGTGGATTTTTTGAGCTTGGAGTCTAGCAGTGACCAGAGGCTCGACCAGAATGTGTTTAGAAATTGATTGTCCCAATTTGAGACAATGGTTTGTGGGATTCCAAAATGTACCCATACTCGTTCAAAGAAGATCTTGGCAGTGGCCTTTTTTGTGATGCTCTTCTTGCAGGCAGTCAAATTCGCCATCTTAGAAAAGAAATCAACAACCACAAAAACACATTCATTTCCTCTCTTGGTGGACGAGAGGCCTGACATGTAGTCCATGGAGATGGATTCCCATGGCCTGTCAGGAGTAGGAAGAGGGGTGTACAGGCCATGTTTCTTAGTGGTCGGTTTGGAAATAGCACAGGTAGTGCAGGACCTGATATACTTGCTGACCTCATGTTGAAGTTTCGGCCAGTAGAAATTTTTTGCAGCATTTCCACTGTATTTTCGACGCCGGGGTCTCCTGCCACCCAACTGTAGTGGAATTCCCATATCAAATGCACTTGCTCGCTTGATGGAACGCAGATATGGCCCAGACGACGCATCATCCCATCCTAAAGATGGAAATTAGCGACAATTGTGTTTGCGTCAACATTTGGTAGGCAGTGGCGAAGTCTGGGTCTATCTCATAGAGTTGGGGGAATCCAGAGGTCTCATGGCTACAAGATTTTAGCATTGTGGTGAGGGTCGTGACTGGTAATATGTTGAGGCAATCAACGACATGGTTGGTGCTTCCTATTTTATACTTGATCTTGAGGTGGAATTGTTGCAAGTATGTGGACCACTTCTGATGGCGATCATTTTACAATTTTCCTTGTGTCTGCATGAACTGCAGTGACTTATGATCAGTGTGGATGATTGTCTCCTTCCCAAGAATGTAATGTCTCCATTGGCGATAGGCTTGCATAATGGAGTACATTTCTTTTTCCTAAGTAGGGTACTTATAGATAGCATCTGATAGTGTATCACTATGATAGGCCACAAGATGGTCGTGCTGAGTGAGAACGGTGCACACAGCATAATCTAAAGCATCTATCTCGATCTCAAAGGATCGTTACAGGTCCTGTAGTGAAAGTATTGGGGTTGAGCACAAGATTTTCTTCAAATCATCAAACGCTTGTTGTTGGGACCAGCCCTACACAAATTTTTCCTTAACACCATCCATGGTTACTTGTCTGAGGGCCCATGCAATATGGGAGAATCCCAACATGAACCTGTGGTAGAAACTGGCAAGGCCCAAGAAGCTTCAAAGCTTGGTGAATGTGGTTGGGGTTGGTCGGTCACAGATGACTTGGATCTTGGCTAGATCCACATGTACACCATGATAATCAATGATGTATCCCAGGTAATGGAACCTGTCCATGCCGAAGGAGCATTTTTGCGAGTTGGTGTATAGCTTGTGCTACAGCAGGGTGTGCAGAACCTGTTGAATATGTTGCAAGTGTTATGCCCAAGTCTTGTTGTAAATGAGAATGTCATCCAAATACACCACTACAAAAGTATTGGTGAATGGTCACGGGATATCGTCCATCATCCTCATGAAAGTGGTTGGAGCATTTGTCAAGCCAAAGGGCATGACCAACCATTCGAAAAGACCTTCCTTTTACTTGAAGGCGGTCTTCCATACATATATTTGTTCTATCGGGACCTGGTGGTAGCCAAAATTTAGATCAATCTTACTGAAGTATTTGGCCCATGTGCTTTGATCAAGGAGGTCATCGATTCGGGGAATCGGGTACTAGTTTCTTACTGTGATTTTATTCAGGGCCTGGTAATCAATGCAAAGTCACAAGGTTCCATCTTTCTTATGTACCAGCATGATTGGGCTCCTGTAAGGTGATAAGATGGGATAGATGTTCCCCTTGTGGAGCAGCTCTTGGATCTATCGCTTGATCTCCTCATTCTCTAACAGAGAGCGACGGTAGAATGTCCCATTGCGCAGCGGTGCGGTGGGGTTCATATCGATGGGGTGTTTGACCTGACAGTGCATAGGTACCTCGGTAGGTGAGGAGAATATATTTGAGTATGCTTCCACGACCTTATCCACTTGATTTTGTTGTGTGGAGAGGTCGGTTGCGAAGACCCTGGATGTGGTTGCAATCTTTCGCTCACTCTGAGAGTGAATCACGAAGAAGACAAACTTCCCCATCTAAGAGATGACCTTCCTGCATTGTTTGTCATGGATCAAGAAAATAACACTAGGTGGGACTGCCTCCAGTATCCTCTACAATTTCTTATTCAAAATAATAATAACACTGTGAGGCCTAAACTCATATATAGCATGGAGTTTCCATAAATATGGTTGGCCAAAAATAACATTACAAACTTCGAGAGGGGAAACATCACATAATACATTGTCTTTGAAGGGCTTGATGTCATATGACATGCAACATTGTTGGCTGACGCGGATGTCACTTCCTTAGCAGATCCATCCAATGGTGTAGGGTTGCGAGTGTGGTGTTTTCGATAGGGAAATTCGCTTGGCAACCTCTATTGATACGAGTTTCTTTTAGCTACCGCTATAAATGATGAAGTGCAGCGGGGTACCCTTCACCCACATCTGTGAATGAAAAAGTCACTTGCCTTCCTCTGGCCCGTCTCGTTCACTAGGATGGAGCTTGGTGGTAGAAATGGTAGCACTGGGTTCTTTATCAATGATCTGTCTCCCCCTTTCTGGTTATCAGAGTCAAAAATCGCATCTGATTCAGAGGATTTAACTTCAGCCACCAGTGACTGCTTTGAGCGGAAATCAATAATGTTATGTCAGGGGCTCTCATGGAAGTCGCACCACTTCTCGGTATCTTTCTTTGTCTTTCTGGTGTCCTTCATTACATGTGGCCTGGACTGGTTTTCCTGAGGCACTCTGTCTTTTCTCTATCCTTTGTTATTCCATTTGGGGCTGCCCTGTCCTAACTTTTTTTGTGAGGATTTTCCAGGCCCAAATTGCCGTGTCTTTGGTTTGAGCTTCCGCTCTATTTTGATGACATATCGGTAGGTTTCACCCAAGGATGAGATGTCTAGAAACTCCATTTCGGCCTAGATGTATCTATGCATACCATCGCGATACTTGAGCACCAAATGTTGCTCTAAATATTTGATACCAAGCTTGGTGTGCAAGGTATGGAATATATTTGTGAACTCGGGCATTGTTTGGTCTCTTTCCTGCCGCAGTGTGGTCCATTTTGTATACAGGTCGTCATAACTTCCAAAAGGGTAGTATTATTCTTTAATAGCATCCCTGAAGGTCTCCCAGGCGACTGCGACTGTAAATGATGAGGGTTCCTATGTTTCCTTCTGCTCACAGAAAGTTTCCCACCAATATTTGACATGGGGAACGACTTTGAGGAGCGCAAAAGTAATTTTTTCTCTATTCGAGAAGTTATGGACAAATAAATACCCTTCTAGAAGATTCAACCATTTGTCTAAAGCATCTGCATCTATGTGACCTTCAAATATAGGAATATTGAAGTTTATTTGTACCTTGAAGGGGGTGGCACCTCCGTTTGAGGACGATGCATCGTCTGTAGGTAATCTTCGAAGGATTTGTGCAAAACTATCCATCATTTGATTCCTATGTTGTGTGAGGGCTTCCTCGAGCAACATTTTGAAGGGATTTCATGTCCTGTCGTCTTTCTTTTCTCCTGCCATGAGAGGTCGCTTGGGCATGCGAGATCTTTTGTCCTCAAGAGAAACAATCTTGAGACCCAATTTTTTGTACCCTAACCTCATTGGGGACATGCATTAAGAAATAAAAGGAGCAAACCACTCTGATACCACTAATCCAGATTTTATGAATCAAGAATCATGAATCAGTTTCGCTAATAGATTCGTAACTGATAAATTAACTGTGAGAGAGAACAGTGGCCCTCCGATCATATTCAAGTTTATCTGCNGAACTTTATTAATCTTGCCTTTAAATCGGGTTTCGGCATTTCGGCATTCTTATGGCCAAGTGTCTCGACACTTCATATCGCGATCTCCAAAAATCTGATACATAGATTTTCTGCGCTAGCTCCTTCCTCAATATGACCAAGGCCATGACCAAGCGCTTATGCATAAAGTGATTTTCTCGAATTCACATTTCGTGAGTTTGGAGAAGAGGCATCTCGACTCTCCAAGTTGTGATCCCCGAAACCCCGAGATGGAGCTGAGATCAATGGTCCACGATCTCGATGAATCTACAATCCAGATCTCATCATGAATTTGCATCTCGTGATTCCTTCGATGGAGGTCCTTGTCACTCCAAGTTGCGATAGGCAAAACTCTGAAATGAAGCTTAGATCAACGGTCCACAATTTCGATGAATCTACGGTCCAGATCTCATCGTGAATTCGCATCTCGTGATTCCTTCGATGGAGGTCCTTGTCACTCCAAGTTGCGATAGGCGAAACTCCAAAATGAAGCTTAGATCAACGGTCCATGATTTCAATGAATCTATGGTCCAGATCTCATCATGAATTCGCATCTCGCGATTCCTTCGATGGAGGTCCTTGTCACTCCAATTTGCGATAGGCAAAACTTTGAAATGAAGCTTCAATCAACGGTCCACGATCTCGATGAATCTACGGTTGCGATTAAATCACGATTTTGCATATCGCAATTTCAATGGTCATATTTCTTGCCTCTCCAAGTCGCGAGTCGCGAAACTCTGAAATGGAGTCGACGGTCCAAATCACACCTTGATCTGACGGCTGGGATTAAATCGCGATTTCAATGGTCATATTTCTTGCCTCTTCAAGTCGCAAGTCGCGAAACTCTGAAATGGAGTCGATGGTCCAGATTAAACCTTGATCTGACGGCTACAATTAAATCATGATTTCACATATCATGATTTCAATGATCATATTTCTTTCCTCTCCAAATCGCGAGTTGCAAAACTCTAAAATGAAGTCGATGGTCCATATCACACCTTGATCTGACGGTTGCGATTAAATTGCAATTTCGCATATCGCGATTTCAGTGGTTATATTTCTTGCCTCTCAAAGTCGCAAGTCGCGAAACTCTGAAATGGAGTCTCGGATCAACAATCCCAATCAACACTTGATCTGACAGTCATCGGGGATTGTAAATGGGATCCAATGATCAAAAATGTTGCTTCTCCTCCCGAGCAGTCCCGATCAACACTTGATCTGACGGTCATCGAGAATTGTAAATGGGATCCAACGATCAGAAATGTTACGTCTCCTCTGGAGCTTACTTTGTTCCTCTTACTCTGATCTTGCCATCGATGATCTACCAACAATCCTTTTCACTGTCTCTTCTGATCTTATTTGAATATTCTCTACAACTTCTTCTCATAATGCCCATCTATTTCATACTTTTTGTACTCAGCCCATCTTCACTGTTGTACTTTCCATCAATGACAAGTATACAAGCATGCGTTGTCTGTTAAATATTTTCCAACTGTACTCATGCCATCTTCACTGTTGTACTTTCCATTAATGACAAGTATACAAGCATGCGTTGTCTGTTAAATATTTGCCAACATTCTCCCCCTTTGGAATTGATGGCAACTCAAGCACCCACATGCATTCAGACTCTCCTCCCAGACTCTTTTCTCCCCCTTTGACATCAATGTCAAAGAAGAAACATGATCCCCCTTATCTGTTGCAAAACATACTCCCCCTGTCAACTATGAGCATCTTGGAAATACACCAGATATTCAATAAGTACTCCCCCTGACCAGCTGAATAGATTAGACACAAGAAATTATAACCCCCAACTTTTGACGAAGATATCCAAAAGGGGTTGCTGCTAATGGTTTTG
>SNQJ01S0073158.1:37766-51985 GCA_010110895.2 Picea sitchensis | reverse complement strand
ATCTATATAGATCTTTATCGTTTCTCCTAGTTAGATTTGTCAGATCTTGTATGATCTATAACAGATCCACTAATTAAATCTGACATCAATTTCAACTAGATTTACCTATTGCTTAGATCTGACTTTTTCACCTTCTAGATTTGTTTTTATGGTTCATCACTGTTTGTCATTTACCTAGATCTGCCTGCCTACTGTTCAGATCTGCAATTTATTTAGGAAGGGCTTATCTATGAACTGTCTATGTTAAGAATGAATTTCTAAACTAGCTTAGATCTGAGCACATATTTTTGTTTCTCTGTTCAAGCAGTGTAGTTTTGTTTTCTGAATATAAGTCTTAGTTGTTATTCTCACTGAATTTTAAAAAAAAAAGACAGTTCTGTTCTGCTTTACTGCCCTAATTCTAACACACATGGACAGGGAGATTTCAAATGGGACGAAGATTGCATTGAGCATGCTATTTCAGAGTAGAACCAACCTTATCAAGCTGGAGGAGGGCTTTTTAGAGCTTTCCACTTCCACTTGGGTGATTTGGAGGCTATGATGTGATCAAAGACAGTGGGCTTAAGAAGCCCTAAGCTTGGAAGGCAACACATGGAGCAGCATATAGTATTCTACAACAGTTAGACATGAGGCTCCTCTTTCAGGTTACTTCATCCTCTTGTTGTGAGAAGAACTAGAGCACATAGGGGAATGCATTGACTTTGAAGAAGAGTAAGCTTGAACAGTCCAGAGCTGAGACATTGGTGCATGTGCACAAAAACCATCATCTGATATACAGGGCAAGGGAAGAGTGATTGAGGAGAAGGACAAAGATGTGGGATGTATTCCCTGATGATATGGTATCCACAGCACCATTGAGTTGGCATTGGCTAACTTGGATTTTAATGAACCGGTCCTAAAGCCAGTCATTTTTATGATGTTGATCCTCTTCAAGGGTCATCCTCCACACTAATAGATGCAAATCTTGGATTGGATACAGATGAGATGGATGGAGAGGACAGTTGCAGTGCTGATGACTTTGATGACTGTGAGATAGAAGAGGATGAAATATAGCCCATGACTCATCAGTGGTCACCCATGAGATTCTTCTAGGAATCTACCCTATTTGTATTTTCCATCGGCATTCCATGTATCGTGGAATAGTATATTAGTATAATGTATCAGGTTTTAGTTTCATCATTTTATCTTATCTTAATCAATGTGATACATTTGATCACTGAATGAGAAAACTAGAGAACTCACTAATTGGTTTATGTTTATGTGTTTGATCAAATGATCGTTTGATGTAGTTATATTATCTAATTGCTGAAAAAAGTTACATCTTTATGCCTATACTATTTTTTTGTATATATATATATATGAACCTGTCCTATGTGTCCTCCTGTGAGAGGTCTACGTCCCTATGTCGGACACTCAAATCCCCATGTGAAGTGACTTAGCTTATGATATCTCAATTTTTATTGAGCCTAGACAGTTTGTCATAGCCTCATAGGTAATGTATCTCAATGGACAAGGTGGAAGCCCTGAGTGATTTTGATGGTATAAAATTATAAATACCCCTCAGTGATGACATCTAAACGAAAGAAAGAACCCACTTTGTTAACAAAGGGCCATTTACCAACCCAAAAAAATGTTATGGCATCTATATCGAAATAGAATTGATATTTACAATCATCAATACATTTTGGCAAGTATTTCACATCGTGATTAGTGATTTTTGCAAGGTGGTACTTGAGAAAGTACATACTCCACTTTTTGGTCCATTTCAAAAATTGAACTGGACATTTMCCACCAGATTCCTTGCAATGTGCCAAACATAGGTCTCTTTCCTTCACAATTTTAAAATATGGAGATGAAATTTGGTTTTTAGGGCAGGTCACTGTTTATGAGAAATACGAAACTAAGAATAGCGCTGATAGTTTGAGACATTTTATAAAAATGACAACCCAGAAAAATAGGGGAAGATCCTTATATACCTTCCAACATTGCGTATTAGGGCTCCTTTGATGCTGAATCTATTTGTGTATATGCGTCCAATGAAAAAATGCTGCATGAAGATATAGTCAGAGAACGTAGCCTTTGACGTTGAATCTATTTCCCACGTCCCAGCAACCTTTTGGTCTCAAAACAGTTGAAACTTCTTTGAAAATAGTTCTTTGCTCTAAAAATGCACTCCAAATCCGTTGACAACTGAAAACTCCCACTTGCAGTCCAAAACATTAAGTAAAATGGCAAATGGTGAAAAAAATTCAACCTCTCTTACTACCACCCATCAAGTTAGCAATATAGGCATGTGAAGTTTTCCACAAGTCCTGTTTCACTGCCTTGGTTTGGATTTACATCTCACAACATAGTATTACTTATTGAATTTGGCATCACCAATAATCCCTGCAAGAACAAAACCCATCCCTGAAATAATGGAAGAGATTTGCATCCCGGACAATGATTTCCCGTCCAACAATCTTGGAGATGAACTTAATAGCAGTGTGGCAGTTACCACATACACGAAGGTTTTTCATAACTCGAATCGGTGTCCCCGAAGGCATGTTAATAATTCCAAATGCTATAGCCAGCTTCTCACTGTGATAACCAATAGAGCTTTCTTTCCCTTGGTTTGACACATTGCGCAGGACAAAGTTTGTGTTGTCTACATATCCAGCTTTCTTCACTTTTTCTGCCAGCATCTCCAGTGCTGCATAACTTTTCTCCCACTGTGCATGTGATCTATCTTCTGCTATGAATTTATGCACTTTGTTATTGACCACAATCCAGCTATATCCCGGCGTCTTCCTTACTCCCCTCTCTTGCATAAGTTCTGTTATGGTTGCAACATCATCCCAACTACCAGCTGCAGCATAGATGTCTAACAGCATTACATATGGTCCTGGATATTGTGGTTCGACCTCCATAAGAGTCTCTGCTACCCGTTTTCCTAGCTCCATATTCCCATGAATCCTACAACCAGCAAGCAAAGAAGCCCACATCATACCATCAGGTTCAACTGGCAAGTTATTAATAAACTCGTCTGCTTCTTCCAAGCACCCAGAACGAGCAAGAAGATCAACCATACAAGAAAAGTGTTCTGCACATGGAGTAACACCATAATCTTCACTCATGGAATTAAAGTAGCAACGGCCCTTATCCACTAGGCCGGCATAGCGGCATGCTGAGAAAACACCAACAAAAGTAATGTGATTAGGCTTTATGCCTGCATGCACCATATGTTCAAAAAGTCCAATGGCTTGGTCTGGAAGTCCATTCAGAGCACATCCTGAGATGATGGCATTCCAAGAAACCAAATTCCGTGTCTGCATTCTGTTGAATACATGACGTGCATTCTCTATGTTCCCACATTTTGCATACATGTCAAGAAGGGCACTCCCTACAAGGACATCAACTTCAAATCCACTTCTGATAATATGGGCATGGACATCCTCACCACATGCTAGGCATGCTAGGTCAGCACAAGAGCAGAGAACACTAGCATATGTGACCTCATCCGGCTTGATGCCTGCCAGCAGCATTTCCCTAAACAAATTCAAAGCCTCCTCACCATACCCGTTATTGGCATATCCTGTTATCATTGTAGTCCATGAGACCTCGTCTCTTTTGGTCATTTTGTCAAACACCTGCCGTGCGTCACATATATTCCCAAATCTCACACATGCACTTAGAAAACTGGCAAGTGTGACCTGATCTAGCTCCAGGTTTTCTCTTTCCATTCGGTGAAACAATGCCAAGGTCTCCTCTCGATGCCCATTCCGAACATACCCTGCAATCATTGCATTCCATGACACCACATTCCGCTCTGGCATTTCGTCAAACACTCGGTGTGCATCCTCCATGCTTCCACACTTTGCATACATATCCAGAAGCGCATTCCGCAGATATACATTCGCCTGGAATCCAGTCCTAACACTGTGACCATGCACCTGTTTTCCCAACTGCAAATCCATCAACGCTGCGCATGTTGACAGAACACTCACAAACGTAAACCCATCAAACCTAATCCCTGCCCTCTGCATTTCCTTAAACAACTTCACTGCTTCCTCAACCCCTCCACTCCGTGCATACCCCGCAATCATCGAATTCCATGACACCCGATCTCGATTCGGCATTTCTTCAAACAGTTTGCGTGCATCCTCTACCCTCCCCTCCTTCAAATATCCTGCGATCATGGTATTCCAGGAAAACACATCTCTCTTTGACATTTTGTCAAACAATTGGCGTGCATCCTTCAGCTTACCGCATTTCGCATACAAATCCACGAGACGAGTCATTATGTAGCAGTGAACCTTGAATCCACTTTCATTCATATGGCTTTGAACCCTTCTGCCCTCCATCAAATTCTTCTTACTTATGCACAATTGCAGAATACATCCATAAGTATCCTTGCCAACCCTAACGCCATGCTGCTTCATTTCATAAAGCATGTCCACTGCTTCCTTCAATTGTCATCGAATTCCATGACACTCCGATCTCGATTCGGCATTTCTTCAAACAGTTTGCGTGGCATCCTCTCACCTCCTCCCTCCTTCCATCCTGATCGGTATTCCAGGAAAACACATTCTCTCTTTGGATATTTTGTCAAACAATTGGCGCGTATCCTTCAGCTTACTGCATTTCTGCATGCTGTAAACTACTTATAGACGAGTCATTATGTAGCAGTGAACCTTGAATCCACTTTCATTCATATGGCTTTGAACCCTTCTGCCCTCCATCAAATTCTTCTTACTTATGCACAATTGCAGAATACATCCATAAGTATCCTTGCCAACCCTAACGCCATGCTGCTTCATTTCATAAAGCATGTCCACTGCTTCCTTCAATTGATCATGCCTGCACAACCTGTGGACTGCATTTTCATTCGGCTTTCGTTCTTTACGTTCCATGCTGGAATCTGTGCGCTTTTCTCGATGGGTTATGAGAGAAATATCTCTCTGGACTTCCACGTGAGTGTAAGTCCAAGGTGGGAGCAGGCTCTGAGCGAGAAAAATAATTAGGTTTCTGTGGGTTTGGATACCTAGTGCCCTGAAAGTACCTGAGTGTCTGAATTTGTTGTGGGTTGATGGGTTCATCATTCATGGTTTAGAAGTTATACACACAGTATATGCCAATGGGAAACAAGTTTTACTGATGGGTTTGAACAATGTTAACGGAAAAGTAGTTACCTTAATTTTCTGTATGACCGCCATCACAAGCTCCGCTGGGACTAGTGTTAATAAAAGGATTAATGAAGCCCAAACCCAATAATTGGCATAGCAGAGTTGTATGCTCTAGCTTCAGATTGGCAGAGGAGAGGGATGTTGACAGTTTGCATGGGGTACTCCAAGCTCATTCATTATACACAGGATAGCTGGTTCTGTTCACTTTCAAAACATGGGTTTACAGGGTTTAATGGAGGTGGTTCTTACATGGAAAGGGAGGTAGTCAGAGGTCCCTTTCAAGCATGATAAGCAGTCAAATGATGGAGTGAGATTATACGCCATTTGGTTATTTGATACTTGGAAAGTGAAGGATGAGAATCATTCTGAACTCCCTCCTAGCGTGTTTTGGTGAATGCTTTGAAGTTTACTTTCTTGCTGATGGCTTTTTCTACTACTCTACTCTGCTCATGTAGATAGATGGTCATCTCTTTTTGCAGTGGACATCTCCGTTATATTTAAACAATAAGGGTTTTCATAAATTCCCGAGTCAAAAGGTTCAGAATGAGTCAAAAGCGTCAGAATTGAATTTAAATTTGTGATTTTGAAAATTGAATTTAAATTTGTGACTTTGAAAGTTAAAGCAAAATTAAAAGGTTTTGCATTGAATTTAAATTTGTGATTTTGAAAATTGAATTTAAATTTGTAATTTTGAAAGTTAAAGCAAAATCTTAAATATCATTTAATCAACTAAGTTTGTTAGTTGTAAAATGTAATATTAATTTTTATTTAGAAATATAGAATTATTTTTTCGAAATATTATTGGAGCAAGTAGATATATTTAGGTGTGGAGTATCATTTAAACAAATGTGAAATTTGGGGTTATTACATTCTCTATAAATTTAATACAAAACCAGTATAGATCCATCTCTCCACTGAAAATCTTTTTTAGAATGTAAAATTTGAGAAAATGTTGAAGGTTTTCACCTCTAGAGATTTTATCCCTCTAGACCCTTGATAGATCTGAGATTAAGATAGATCTATGTTGGTTTAATACATTAATATTAAAGTATTTAAAAATATTAATATTAATATTATTCCCCAGATGGGGTGCCACCTTGACAAGATGGAAGCAGCTTCGTGCAAAGCCACCTGGTCAGGACACACAACACCAAGTGTCAGCCCAGCGTCACGTCCTCCCTCAAATCCCCACTGGCATTTAAAAGACCCGTCATCACCTTTCCTCTCTCACTCGCACCATGCAGCTCACACAAACAAGGACATGTGCGTCTTCATGGCACAACCCCGTGAGACCTCCCAGTCACTTCAGCTCCAGTCGGTCGTGTCTGATCCAAAAGCCGAGTTATCGACCCACTTGTCTCACTGGTTCGCTCATTTCCCTCTTTGCTTTGTTCTCCAACTCTGGTGCGATCCCTCCCTTCTCTTTTTGGGGCTTTTTGGTGCGAAACCTTCATTCTGGAGTTTCTCCCCTCCAAAACTACCTCCTTCCTTCATGCCAAGACCTAGGGGCAGACCAAGGCATGGAGCAGCCTGGTACTAGGCCTAGGGAAGGAAATTGCCTCCCTCTACTCCACAATGCGAAGTTTTGAGCTCTCCTCGAGCAGTTTCCCCCCACTGTGATATGGTTTCTTCCCCTCTGTTGGCTCCCATGGACGTTCACTCGTCTACAGAATTTTTTCCCCCTCCTCTCGCCCCTTTGGTCTTGCCCTCTCCTTCTGAACCACCCTGTGATCCAATCACTGGCCTCTCCCCTCTCTCGAACCCCTACAGCTGTAGGGTCGAGTGGTTTGATCTCTTGGGAAATTCGCTTGGTTATGCGCCACCTCCACCCTCCCCCCCTCGACGCCCCTCCTTTCAGTCACCCCCTCCTCATTCATCCCAAGACGTTCCACTTTCTTCCCCTCTTATGGGCTCCTCTTCCTCTTCTCCGCTCTCCAACCGCCCTTCTCCTTTCTTTGATGGGGACAACGAGTGAGTTGAGCTCATGACCGCTCTTAGCAACATTAAGAAAGATCTGAAGGACATCAAAACAGCCATGTGCGAAGTTCAGACCAGTGAAGACGACCGTTGGCATAGAGTGGATACAGTGATGGCGTTTCTTCAAGACCTTCGAAGAGCCATGGCTGATTGTGAGAAAGGAAAAGCTCAGGCAACGCAGGTCTTCATCGGGTCGCGTTTAGGTCCAGGTTACTAATGTCTTCCCATGCTCTTTTTCTCTTGCTGTCAATATTTTAGCCCTATGTGGCACAGTATTGTGTTTTGCCTCCATACGCATGACATCTAGCCTTTGATAAATCTGGCTCTGCATGGCCTTGTAGCACAGATTATATTTTTGTTTTGGACAACGGACAACGGTGGTTTCCCGTTTGGGCAACGTTAACATTTCTTGAACTTGGACACCTAGCAAGGTGGTTTCCCAATAGGGCATCGATGTCAGGTAGTTAGTTGTCTATCAGACATCTGTATTTTTTACCAGGAATGAATACAAACTCTAAATTACAATATATATATATATATATTACTACCTCTATAACCACTACATTGTTTTGGTGATCTATGAGCAAAATCAAAACAAACAAATTCAACCTAATATATATTTTTTAATATATTAAAATATTTTGTAATATATATATAATTTTTTTTATTTTTTCTTATTATTTAAATGTTTTATTATTATTTTAATGTTTTATGTTACATGAACATCTCTCCCAAGGTTTTTACTCAGTAAGAGAAAGGTTATGATTAAGAATTTAATGTCCAAGCATAAGCTAATTAACACGAAGAATAAAATGTTTATTTGCATTGTTTCAATTTCCATTAAAGGTCCCTCCAGATGGGGTGACACCAGTTGGGGCTGGGAACACCCACATGGTGCCCTAGGCAAATAGCTTGATAGATGGGAGGATTCGGCCAAGCATAGAGTCCCTAGATAATTCGACAAGGAGGGTGTTGACATTAAGCTTTGAATATGGGGAGTACATTCCTGTGAGTTCCTATGTTTTAAGTGATGGTAACCATTAATCGGGGTTGCAGTCAATACAGAGCAAGGATGCAACATTTGAAGTTGCAGAATTGGAAGGTTAATGAAGGGAGTATTGTGGGAGGCCATAAGAATAACACTGGGATGAGGAGGAGTTTGGGAGTTCTAGAAATGCTGATTTTATCTCTGTTAACTTGGCTGAGGGGGTGGAGATATCAAGTTGGAGCTATCCCATAGGGTTGGCCATGGCAGAATAGGGAGACTTCGCTTGGCCTTTGCACCTTGGGAATTTACAGGATTTGGGGGGTTTTGAGTCTCAGAGTAGTAGATGTTGTGTTGAGTTTAAGGGGAGGATCGGGTTTGCTAGCTATCTGGAGGAGGGGAGAGTCCTAAATCCGGTCTACAGATTGGAGCTTTGGCTTGTGGTCATGGTGAACAAAAAATTATTGTTGGGGAAGAAATAGGGGAAATCCCACCAGCTATCTACGAGCAATTGTGACTCTTAAGATGGTCAGGGGATTTGGAAAGAGGGGAATGGAGAAAAGAAAAGATAAGGGTCGAGGAGAAATGATATGGCCTCATCCTTTTAAGGCCCTGTAACACCCACCAGAGCGGCTTGTGAGGCATGGGAAGCAGGACATTGCTTCTAGGAGCACTATTCAGAAGCAACAAAGAAAGAAGTTGAGGAGGTCAAGGCAACGGTTCGAGCACAGTGATGGGAAACATCTAACAAAGAAATCTCAGAGGAGGTATAGGATGGGTAATTGATCCGATGTACTCCACGACAAGAGACATTGAGTGCTTTAAAATTGCACAAACTTATTGGATTGTTAAGGCAATGGTTGGCCAAGCTTTGGAAGGACCATGGGAGAAAGGAGGGATATATTGCATGTCATTAAAATTTTTGAAGGGGAGTTTGAACTAATCTATCGGTGTTAGTGTGGCATCAGATTCAAAGTGTTTCCACCTGACAAGCAAGGGACTCAGTAAGAGCATGAAGGAGGAATGTCTAGCTCCATGGAGACCAAGGATAATCCAATCGACTTGGATGCACCCTATCCACCTTTAGCAACAAATCAGGAAGAAGCAAAGGAGGGGAAATTCCAGGCCCTTATCGATGGATGATTGGTTTGAAATAGTTTAGGTTGTGTTTTGTTTTTGTGGATATATGAATATTGTTAGATTGATAGGGTATGCTTCTATCAAAAACAATGATAGGTTGGTAGTCTATATGGTTTTAGCTAATAGCATGTATGGGTCTCAAAGAACTATTGAATTCAGATATGAAAACTTGTTTGAAGATCATTGGACAAGGGATCTAGTTTCCATAATGATAGATCCCCCCGGGTTTTGATGTAACTCTCTTCTATATATAATAGAAAAATCCTAGTAGTTTTTTATCTTAAAAAAAATCCATTAAAAGTCACTTGAGACTTGAAAGAGGGTGGCATAAAGATGTGGGCTCTTGGTTAAACCATTAGAGAATAGAGGAGGAGACAACTCTACAAAATATTGACATTATTAAAAGCACTACTATCACCACTAAATTCAAAAATAAATTGTGGTGCAACCAAGAAATAAAGATAAGATAAATATCCCCGGATGGGGTGACACGCGGAGCGATAATGCCACGCGGGAATGCACCAGGACGCAGATTTAATGCATCAACTGACCATTACACCACGGCCATTAACCTCGCATGAGTCTGCGCAGAACCATAGACATGAAGAGGCCCCTCACGCAAGGAAAGGGTACCATAGACATGATGAGGCCCCTGCGCATTAACAAGCAGCCTTTAATGGCGTTGATTATGGCAATTGATATGGCTCTAGCGCTCATTTGTTTTGGCGACAATTTGTTTCGGGAGGCTTCTGGCTCGCAGGCAAACCAGAGCTGTGGCGACCTCTCTCCCGCCTCCCTGTCACAGCAGCTGCACTTGGCACCCTCGTCGTTCCTCCGGAGCAATTCGATAGGCAACCGTGACATTGGGACTTCTCACTGCACTCTCGCCATGCCACGAATTCGAGGGAAACCGCGTCGTGGTGCGGCCTGGTATGCAGCAGCGTCGCGGCGTAAACGAAAAGAACAATTTGAAGCAGCATTGGCGATAGTAGCTAGACGGAGGAAGCGTAGACCACACACGCCTCCTATGGCGTGCGTGGAGGAGGTTGTCCCGGAAGGAGGTCTGCCCGGTCCACCTGAGAATTTGGTCATGGTACCGGCGAATTGGCACCCGAGTACGAGCTTCAACTCTCATACCACACAGCAGCCAGAAAGCAAAGTGCTTGACCCTGCAACAGACGGCACAGAGGCGCCCTACTCCCCCTGCTACATCAAAGAGGAAGCTCCCCCCGAGCCCACCGTTGATGCAGAGAACACAGACCACGCTCGACACGAGAACAGGATATAGGCAACATACACCAACGCCAACGAGGATTTCATGGGAAGCATCCATTTAGACCAGCCTCCTTCAGCCGACTGGGCTTGCCTCGATCTTGTTTTCGAGATAAGGGAAAAGCTGGACGACCAAATCTTCCGTCTAGGACGCATGGACCAGTGGCTGGACATGTTCTTTGCCGCCCATTCCAGAGCATCAACAAAGAAGCAATGTCCAACCTACGCAAGACCCTACTCATTCCCGGCGAGATGGAGGCACTCCGAGGTCTAGGGCAAGCAGCTGGATACAGAGGTCACGCAATGCTTAACACTTGGCTCTGGTTTTGGTGTTGTTATTTCATTTTATGTCTTAGTATAGCTAGATACCAGGTTATTTTAATGCTAGCTAGCAGAAACAGTTTTAAGTTTGCAACTGTAAGTCCTGGTTTCCTTCGGGCAGGACACCCCACCGTTAACTCTGTTAACTCTGACCACTCTGCACATTGTGTGACAATTGGACATGGATGCCCAGCTGTCCTGGTTTCCTGCTCAGGCAGGACAGCTGGCATCATCTACAGTTTTTGTATTTTGGCTATTTTGGATATAGTAATATAACAGGTATTACCCCTTTTTATTTAAAAAAAAAAAAGATAAGATAAATATAAAACGAGATTCATATGCATATAAACACTCCGTTGGAAAGGCACTACCCATAATCGAGGTAGGAGTACAGCTAATTTCAAATCCTCCTATAGTCACAAATCGAGATGGTTATGTATTTCTATTGGTATATGGATCTATATCAATGGGTTTGAAGTGAGGCCGAACTGGAAGACTCATTAACCCAAGCTTAAAAGATCAAAAGTATCTTTTTACTATTGTGAAACTGCACATTGGACAAAACCTAAAACACCATGGGAAGAAAAAATATGCAATCTTTGTGATACTAAGAAAGTGGAGGATCAAAAAGACTTTATCTTAGAATCTATGTCTATGCACACATTAGGTCACTATTTAAAAATATTTGTAATGGTATCAATCTTCATAGCTTGTTAACTTATCAAAACCAAAGAGATATATGAAAGTTTTTTTCCAATCTTTTGACCATAGAAACAAAATGTTTAAATAAATCAATTAATTTATTATCAAATTTATTAGGGTCCAATACAACAAAGTTGGTCTCTATGATCCATCATCATCATTAACACAATATAAGTATTAAAGGGGAACAAAATCCTAGGTATATAACATTGTATTAATATAGCCTTTAATATGTTAAACCAACACCAAACTCTTGATCAACGTTGAAATTTGACATAAAATTCATTGCAAACATGTTTTTCACCGATTGGAATTTTTCCAGATCGTCAAATTTACCAATAAATTCTAACTAGATAGCTTTCATGGAAAAGTGGTAAATGTTCCCCTGAAAAATTCTATGACAAGTATGAAGAAGCGTTGAAAGCAAGGAATAAATCAATCATCTGACAAACATCACCTCCTTTTTTGGTGTCTTTTCATCCTAAATCCAACAATTTTTTTCCAATTGCGAGTTTAGATTGTTGAAATTGCAATATGGAGTTACCCTAAGGAAAATGGGGGCTAAGAAATCCATCTATAGTGTCAAAAATTGTCAAATTTCAAAGTTTTATTGTCAAAATCATAATTTCTCATGATCATATTATGTGAAATTGTTAGACAGAGGGGGTTGTTTGGTACATGATTAGTTGGCTTTGAAAGGCATAACACCTTTCAAATTAGTTAGTGTTTCCATTGTCATTCTACCACATGTTCTCTCTGTCACTAAACTATGACACAGACTAGTGACAGATAAATCATCACAAAAAAATAGGTTGATAGGTAAGGACAACTGCCAAATTTCAGGGTTTGCTCAAAATCAACTATGTATTGATATGGGTTCTTACCCAAAATCCCAAGTTGAGCCATTTAGTGACATCATAGTTGAAAATTTTATCATCGGACCATCAATGAAAAGAAGCATTGAGAGGGACACACAATCATTCAAGTACAAACATTTTGCAATCTAAAATATTTCCAATGAAGATCATTCTATTTTAATTTATTCTATGGGTAATTAAATATGCAATTCAATCTACCAAAAAATGGTTGATTGAGGTCTTACTTCGATGAAAGGAGAATTGGATACAACTACTCAAGTTGCAACAAACCTTAGTCCCCACATGGATGAAGTCACCCAGACTACCATCTTGGAAATTTTGATGGGGAATTCGGGTTTTGAGACTTCGAATATGGGGTTTGGCAACAACAAGCTTATATTGGCAAAGTGTCAAAGGGAAAAGGATGATAGCAAACTATTTGATGAAATATCCACGAGGGGTGACATGAAAATCTTCATGAAAACCATTTCAGATAATATTATTACCTTGGTGGTGGAGATCTTGGACATTATTGATCTTGTGAAGGCTAAGATCTAAGACAAGGAGGGACACCCTCCTGAACATCAAAAACTAATATGTGCATGTGAGTCATGGGGAGCGATTGTACCTTCATTCATTATGGCATCAAGAAGGCATCAACATTGTTCTTGGTGATATGTCTCCATGGAGGGGCTCAAAACAAAGCCAATGCACCATCCTCAAAGGCTAAAAAAGTCTTGTCGTGGAGGGGTTTGTTAAGCCCTAATATTAGCTCATTACCCCTTAATTGGGGCATATTACATTAGTAATGTTATTTTATTTATGTCGGCTTTATTCCATTAGTTGTAATTATACTCCTAGTCTCCTATATATACCAAGGAGACATCTTCATTTGGAATCATCTTGTACTTGAACATTTATGTGGGGTAAAAGGAGGTTTCCCCCTCTCGAAGAGGCTTATTATCTGAAATTATCTCTTTTTCAAGGCGTTGAGTACTTATTCTGAGTTTTTTCTATGCTATATTGATGTTTGGTTCTTAACATATGGTATCAAAGCTCAAGGTCTTGGGGTTTCGCTGCTACATCTGAGACACCTTGGCATTTTCGCTATAACTTTTTTTCTACAAAGTTTCAGAAGGAACAGCTTGGAGGATATTTAGTAGACGGATCAAGGTACATTGGGTTAAAATTTCAGCTCCTGAGGTCTTATGCTTTCGGAGATACAACCTGTGCAAGATAGGGTTCTGGAATCATCCTGAACTGAGTCATTGTGGAATTTTAGCTATAAAACAATTTCTGTAATGTTTCAGACCCTGAACTCCAGAGGCTATTCATATAAATTAGTAAGGTATATGTGGTAAAAAGTTCAGCTTCTGGGTCATATTACATTTGTAGATACACGCTGTGGAAGATAGGGTATCTGACTAGTCCTATTCACTAGTCTCAAGAAGGTGTTCCAGGTAAAACAATCATAAATTTTTCCTAGAGTATCCAAATTGAGTGAGACTAGTTTCATTGGATAATGGACAGTCTGTAATATTTCGGGTACGAGTTTCAGAATTTTATATCAATTATTTTGTGCGGGGCACGCTATACAAGTGAGATCTCCTGGAAAGGCCAAAAATCAACAAGTTGTGGGGAAGTTACCGTAAATTCCACTTGGCACATCCAATTTTGATCAGACCTATGGCATTGCAGAGAAGAAATATCAGAGAACGACATAAAAGAAAGTTTCATACCCAGAAGGGTCGAAACTTGGGAGATACAACAAAAGAAAGATTATCTAGCATAACCACCTCA
>SNQJ01S0073158.1:12034-31969 GCA_010110895.2 Picea sitchensis | reverse complement strand
AATGATGTAAACCCACTGTCAGACATGAGGAGGCCTGCCATTGAGGCATGTAGGTCCCAAGGTACTAACTGGTTTCTAAGTCTAGTTCTCGGATAATGTGCTGAAGTCGATAGGAATAGACTCGTCGAAGGAGGGCCTTTATGTATCCCCAATCAATGACATGAAACTGACACATAGATGTAATTGGTGGATCAAATGAACATGGACTGACACTGGTATTGAAACAATAATTTGTGATGGTTGACTCTTGAGGGAGATACTTCCCTTGAACACTAAGGCATGACAACATAAACTTGACATGGACCAAAACTTGATAATGCACTGGATATTGTGACTTTCGTCGGGTGACCCAAAGGAGTAAGGAAACTCAAAGGATTGGTTTAGTGCAAAGGTTCATCGGATTAAAATGCGTGCAAAGATACAATGCCGTGTTCAAGGGTGACTGTAAGAGTTATTGGTAATGATCTCAAAAACTGCTTGGATTGCTTCCTTCAACTTTCCCCCATCCAGATAGATGAGTACCTCTTTTTAATTTAACGAGCTCGAGGAGGGTAACACATGCTCGATATAACTCACCTTCGGTAAGTCCCTCTTCCTTTGTTTAACGAACTGGAAGAAGTAAGGGTTCGGTCCCGTATGGGCCCTTCAATGTATGATTGTTTAACGAGTCCAAAGAAGGTAAACTCAGTGGTTTTTCATATTTAGAGAGTATGAAAATGACTTAAAGACGACTCCAGTGTTGTCCTTTTTCGTAATGTTAGTCTCGCGAGGCCGAAAAAGAGATAAATTATCACTCGAAAGATGCCCTTTCAAACCTTTAACGAGTGGGAAAGGAAGCAAGATCACTCGACAATCTTTTCACGTTTAGAGAGTCTGAAAAGAGCTTAAAGAAGACTCCAAGTGGTTCCTTTTTTGTGTATCCATGCGGGTCCGAAAAGAGATAAATGTTTACCCGACGCGTTCTTATTTGTTTGAGCTTGAGAACTAACTAAGACTATGCTCGTGAATGTGACAAGATGATAAAACGAACAAAACTGCTCTGAAACCTGCCAATAATGTCAAAACTGCATTCTAGGGGATTAATAAGGCCTCCAAAATATTTTCAAAACACAAAAATAACTATATATTAGGCAAAAATGAAATTTATAATAGTAAAATTGGGTAAAAATATCATTTACCATTTCATTTGTGCAAAGATTTGTAGCAGTGGAGAATTTGCACTTTAGAGGTGAATCTTGCATTATTCAGTGCCGGAGCTACAGTCAACTATTTTCCTCGCCGTTTGAACCAGATTGGTGCTCTTCTTCCTTTCTTTCATTTGTACGGTTCAAATTTCTTTTTTAGGCAATCATTGGGTGCAAAAATTGATGCCCTAGGTTGTCTCAAGCGCCCAAAAGGGCTCGACGCTCCTCTAGATTTAGTGGGGGAGTGCTGCCCAATTTTGAAATCATCCCTGCAAGCTAATGAAGGGTGTGCCAATGGTCTGGTGTAGTGGTGGAGAGGGCGCTTCTCAAAAACACAAGAAAAACGCCCAAAATTCACCAGTGCTCTCTCAAAACGTGAAGGTGTGCGTTCTAAGTTTTTAGAGCGCTCTGGTGGCTACTGTGGGATGCGTTGGTGCACTGATGTGCATATGAAAGGGGCGTTGGTCTCATAGACAAAGAAAACATTTTTTTTTTTAAGTTTTTCAATTGCCCAAAAATTGCTGAAAAACGTGATTAATGAACTTTGATGGTTGATGATTGCAGGTGACTTCGGAAATAATCATGATCGAGTGGAAAGAAAGAGAGCATGAGCTCAATGATGTGGCCACCTTGCAAAGTCCTCGAACATGGGCCACATTGAGGAATTGCGGTCGCCTCAAGTTCTTCAAAATGCAAAAAATGAAGAAAGAGATTCTTCTTCTAGAGCATATGATCAGGCTATGGAACGTCGTGGAACAAGGGTTCCAAATTGGAACGCAACTTCTCACCATCAAGTTGGAAGATGTATACTTCCTAACCAACCTCTCGAAAAGAGGAGCCCTCGTAGTTTTATCCAGATAGAGGGCACTTCCCGTGCCTGTGGATGAGTACCTGGCAAACAATTGTGTTCCAGTTGAGAGACTAGTGGGAGGTAGAATCGCAATCAAAGACATCAGGGATCTACCTCTTTAGTCCATTCTGTTTTCCATTATGAGTATAGCGGGAATTACCAGCTCACACCTAGTTTCAATATCACAGATGGACTATGGTTTACAGTGTCTAGAGCCAACACTGTTTAACTGGAGTGCAGGGTTCCTTTAGAATGTGAAGGAGAAGATTACGAGATGCAGAGCAGGGCAACAGAAGAAGTTCGGGTATGGTTCATTCTTGGTTTCATTCTTCTTAGACCTCATTCCTCAGATGCAACCTCAAATTGCATTAGTAGTATGGCCAGTGGGAGAACCACATATGGAGCGATGGACTAGCATGTCTTCGAGATTGGGCTCAGATTCAGAGTTCAAAATTACTGGTGATTTCTTCGCTTGGCTGAGACGCCAATTGATCATGATAGAAGACTTTCCATACGCCAGAGTGGATTTTCGGGGAAGCATGGACTTAGTCCTTCCAGATGGGGTGGACTGGGACGCGTTAGGTAAGAAACCAAAATAGATATTTTCAAGTGTTTTTTTGATTTTAAAACTTATATTAATTTTTTTTGGGTACATAGAAGAGTTCCTAATGGATGTATTGTTTCATCATGCAGACAAGGGAGCAACACGTCCGACAGAGATACCAGCATTGGGGAACTGCGGGGATGCTCAGGTAGTAGTAGCGACAGGGGGTCTCCAAGAGGTGGAGACAAACCTCCATGGTCTTACAACGAGTATCCCTCCTCTTGAGAGGGAAAACGTACGCTTGCACTTGTAGAGACACACAGTGGGAATCCCTGAGAGTATTAACTCTTTACTGAGACGAGTAGCCCGTGCGGTGGTGTGCTACTTGAAGCACACTGTGATGTGAGAGGACTAGGACCTCACTGATTTTTTTTGTATAGTCTTTATGACGATGTTATGGGCACGAGGACCCAACATTTTCCCCTTATATGTACTTTTTTGATGTAATCAAACATTTTCTGTCATGTCGTATATATATACATTTCCGAGTTTTTATAGTGCCAAATGATTTGCAAATAATGATGTCTTTTATGTGATGTGTTTTAATTTACATGATGATATGTGATGTGATTTATTTCCTTTATGAAAACTTATCTATGTGCGAGATACCTATCCATGATATAATTAGCTAACGAATCTGAAATGGTATTGAGTTCTCTTGGTATGTGTTTGTATTCGATAAAATCAAACATTCGTTCAAGACGACGAACTCGTAAGTGGAGACGTAGTAGGATAGGATTGAAAATAGCATAGATTTGATTAAGTTGACAGACCACGAGTTGGGAGTCTAGGTTGACGATCATGTGAGAAATGCCTAGGGAGGAGGCTTTGATTAAAAGTCTGATGACAACATGATATTCTTCCATGTTGTTAGTTATCGATCCTAAGCAAATACCTCTGGAACTTACCAACTCGTCAGAGTGGTAAATGACCCAAGCTGCAAAAACAACGTTTTGGGTGTGTCGACTAGCGCCATCCGCAAACCCGAAAAAGATAGGAAAGGAAGATGTCATCTGCGCATGAAAACACAAGACACAATATAAGTGGCTAAGGCAAAAACTCGAGCACGCAAAAGAAAAATACACACCAAAATAAAAATACAATAGTGTACAAAGAACGTATGTTAGATGTCCTATGCATAGTACTTCTTAAGGTAAAACCCATTATGGGGCTCTCCCAGGGAGATTCTGTTGTAGTCAACTAGCTCGTAGGTGCCTCTATGTATAACATGTTTCACAATGTAAGGACCATGTCATAGAGGTTCTAACTTCCCTGTCCCTAACTTATCACGAGCCTGGTCATAAACGAGGATTAGGTCTCCTTCTGCAAAAGCGCGAGGATGGACGGACTTGTCGTATTGATTCTTGATTCACTTTTGATATGTCTCATTAACGAGAGCGGCATCACAACGTGTTTCATCCAACCTAGTAAAGTGTAAGAAACGTTCTTCTTCAACAGAAGTGTGGGGCAAGAGTTCTACTTTGAGTTTCAACAAGGGAATTTCACACTCGATTGGTAAAACAACTTCTATGCCATATACTAGCTAGAAGGGAGTGAATCCAGTAGCAGTTTTTACTGAGGTCCGATAAGCCCAGAGAGTGGAGAAAAGTTGTAAATGCCAAGATATCTTGTTTTCCCCTACCATCCATTGGATCATGGTTTTAAGGACCTTTTTGATAGCTTCAACTTGTCCATTAGCTTAAGGATAATACGGGGATGAGTTTTCATTGCGAAAACCCAACTTGGCATGCAACTCACTCATCTGGTTTTGAAAATGTGAACCATGATCAGTGACAATGGCTTGTGGAACACCAAAGCAAGTGATGATGTGGTTAAACAAGAAAAGAGCTGCAGTATGACCATCATTCAAAAAGGTAGGCATAGCCTCAACCCATTTTGTAAAGTAATCGACGACGATGATTATATAACCATGCCCCCCGGCTGAGGGAGGCTTACACTGCATGAAATCAATGCCCCATTTGGCAAAGGGGCTAATGGAAATAACGGGATGCAACAGAGCAAGGTGGGTGTGTGCCTTGTTTTGAAAAACTTGGCAAGTTGGGCACTTTTTGACGGCCTCGATACAATCTTTGAAGATTGAGGGCCAAAAGTAACCGACACGTAAAATTTTCTGGGTTGTAGCCATCCCAAAAAGGTGACCGCCACAGGCTCCAAGGTGACATTCATTGGGGACGCGTTCAGCCTCTTCATGAGTCAGACATCGTTGCAGGATAGTGTCAATGCCACGATGATATAAAGTGTCACCGACGATAAGGTAGCGATGAGAATGATGGTGGATACGACAGTGCTCTTCACGAGAGATATCGGGCTGAAAGCGTTGGGTCTGGAGATAAAGAAGGATATCTCCATACCAAGGGTCAGACGTGATAATGAGGAACAAAGTCTCATCGGGGAGAGAATCTATGGGCTTAGTATCGTCATCAGCATGGGGAAAGTTGCAGATAAACTCCGCAAATACCATAGATTTTTTAGCTTTGGACTTAACAAATTCAAGATCGAATTCCTAAAGGATGACGATCCATTTAGAATATTTGCCCCCAAGAATTTAACGTGTTAGAATGTGATAAATGGGGTTAGAGTCTTCGATAACTGTGGTGGTGCGTAGCAAAATATAATGATGGAATCTCTGGACAACAATGATGGCTGCCAGAGCCAACTTTTCAACATGTGAATATTGGAGCTCGAGACCAAATAGACTTTTGCTCAAATAATATATCACGTGTTCCTCACCGATACAGTCCTCTTGAACTAAGACCATAGCAATAGTGGAAGTAGAGGCTGCTAAGTAAAGGATATAATCCTACGTATAGTCCGGAGGATGCAACAGAGGTGCATTGGTCAATGCATGCTTAAGAGCAGCAAAAGATCGTTGAGCAGTGTCATCCCAGATGAAAGGGGTGTCTTTCTGTAACAATTGCATAAATCCTTTGGTAATCTCAACGTAGTTAAAATGAAACGACGAAGAAAGTTTGCTTTCCCCTGCAAACTTTGGAGTTGTGTCAGATTATTAGGTGGAGGTAAAGCTAGGATAGCTCTAATCTTTAAGGGATCCACCCGAATCCCATCCTTGGAGACAACAAAGCTGAGGAGTCGGCCTGATTAAACAACAAAAATACATTTATGTGGGTTCAAACGAATGCGGTAGAACAAACATCGAAGAAAAATAGCCCGTAGATGACCAAAATGGTCTGATCGACTGGATGGATGGGCAGGTAAATCGTCGAGGTAAGGTTCTACAATATGTTTGATATCGTGGAAAGCGTATGACATGGCCCACTAGAATGTGGCACCAACATTTTTGAGGCCAAACGGTAGTTTACGATAGGTGAAAGTTCCCCACGGGTAGATGAAGGTTGTCTTATGCTGATTAGGAGGTAAAATGTCAACCTAGTTGTACCCTGAAAAACCGTCCATGAAAGAGAAAATTACGCTACCATCGTAATTATCAATAATATGGTCGATGAAGGGCGTAGGGTAGTTGTCTTTTGGACAAGCCTTATTGAGATCCCTATAATTATCACAAAAGCGAATGGTCCCTTGTTTCTTAGTCACCAGAACAATGTTCGAAACCCATTCCGTCAAGGGGACAGGATAAATGAAGCTAGATTTCAATAACTTCTCAACTTCTGCCTTAATGGTCGCGGTATTCTTAGGATGGACCGGACAGAGTTTTTGTCGAACAGGTTTGACACCTGGGTAGGTTTTAATCTCTTGCACAACGATCGATGGATCGACCTGTGGCATCTCTTCGTAGCTCCAAGCAAATACATCACAAAATTCTTTAAATAAAGCGATATAAGAGACCACTTCCTCGGGTGAACAATTAGCACCGAGGTTAATGTTTTCCACGACACCTTCCTTGATCGAAATGTTGGTAATGATCATAGATGAAATGTTTCCCAAATTCCCCTTAGAAAGAGTATCTTGTGTGAGGATGGGAGATTATGGAAAATCAACAACATCAAAAGGGAAGATAGAGTGTATGTCTTCTTGAACTTCTTCAAGAGGTGGAAGAAAAGAGGATCTATGATGGCTATCATCCCAAGGTACGTCGTCGATGCTAAGCATTTCCATAATAGATTCATCGGAAGGAAAATTTTGGGAAATGTAGTCGATCACAGACGACAAGGAATTTAACCACGATGGAATCGAGTAACTGTCAGGTGCTAAGAGATGTTGGTCATATGAGAAGGGAGAGGTAGATTGAATAGAAACGTATGAGGTTTTGGCTAGACTAAGTGGCATGGTGTCACCTAGTGCATCGAATTCCAACGGACTAGGTACAATCCAAGGGTTAGATGATTCCAAGGACTGGTAAACCGTAGTCGAAATCATATTGATTTTGGCAACATGATGTGTGGTGGGTGGAAGTGGTGTAGGGAAGGTACCCATAAGGCTAGAGTCTTTCAACAAGCCAACACCAACGCTTTCATACGTGATCTTGTGATCTCCCAAGAATGGAATATTGTTGGTAGCGGGAGCGCGAGCATCGGGTGTACATAAATCGAACTGATCGATAGTGACAATTATTCCCTGATGAGGAAATTGTACACATCGAAACACTGACGAAGCAACGACAGTGATATCATAAAACCAACTTCTTCCAAGTAACAAGTTGTAATCGAGGGGAGCATCGACCACCTCGACATCAACAGTAACAGTTTTGCCGCCTAACTAAACGACTAAGGATTATAATAGTCCGTGAGGATGAAAACCTCGCCCATCGAATGCACGCAACATTGTTGGGGATTTGTTAAGTGTGGGTGATTTCAAGCTTTTCCAGCAGGCTAAAGACATGGCACAAGTAGAGGCTCCCTCATCCAAAATAGTTCGGTGAATTTGTTGATTGTGAACAACAACATCAACTTGGAAAGCAAGTTGGTGAGAGAGTCGAGATGTAAAATTATCCAGGTTAAACATGATATTGTTGGATGACTTAGGATCAAAAGCGCCAATAGCGGCCAAGAGCGGCCAAGAGCGTTCTATGTTGATTGGGGTAGTGCTGTAGAACTTCTAACGTAGACATAGCACATGATGCTTGAGCCAAATCTTCAACAATGTTGTAGTTCTGGGCAACACGTGAACTAGGATTAAAGGTAGATTTACGGATAGTGCTCTTAGGAGGGCGTAAGATAGAGTCGAACATAGGATTCTCGATCTGAAGTGGTCCAGACGGAGGACTAACAGATGGAGGACTAACGAAGGATGGTGTTGGATCCGGTAAAGTACCGTTAGTGACCTTTCGTTTGTCGAGTTTAACTGGTGTGTCATATGTCATAGAGCGGGTGGTTAAATCAATCTCACTAAATAGATAAATATGGGAACTTGTTGAGGCTTCATCATGAGAAAGGTGGCTGGAACTGCCCTCTGGAGAGGGGGTTTGAGAAACCATAGATTGCTGCTGAGAAAAAGGATGAGTAAGCGCGACGGGTTGGAAATTCCCCTTGAAAAGTTTGGCCACTTCATCACGATGTGGACAATCTCGAGTGTAGTGATTGTCACCACAAACAAGACACAAGAACTTTGGTTTCCACTGTGGTTGCTTTTCGTTAGCAGGTGGTGGGTTTTGATCTTTAGGTTGTTCATTGTTATTATTCTTTTTATTTTTGTTCTTTGTCTTCTTCTTACCTCCGGATTGTTGTGAAGGGGCAGATTGAACTTCATTCACCTCAGAGATCTGAGTTTGGGGGGACGTAGAGGAGAGTGTAGTCGAACTGGGGATGGATGCCGGAGCAGATCGATTTTTCGTTCTAGTCGACTGGGAAACAAATTGGGTTTTGATGGAGCCGATAACTCCATCCGCATGTGACGTGGATGATGGTTTAGATGGATCGGTATTTGCACGGGTATCATTTGGGATTAAATCATACAAAGTACCAGATTGGGAATAAACCAAATCTAAGTATTGAGCTCGAGCAATGGCCTCTTCCTCGGTGACTACACCACCCATGGCGACATCATGAGCAATTCGGGGTAACAGTGATTTAGTAAACCATTCTGCCAATAATTGGGCAAGAATGACTGCTTTGATCAACCTTCGTCGTTGTCTCCACTCATGAATATGATCAGAGATATGCATAGAGTTTGTCTAACGAAGGGAGGTCAAGAGTTCGGTACTCGTCTCGTATCGAATGGGTAGTTGAAAGTGCGTGAGAAAGGACATGGCAAGGGAGTTAAAATCTTGGAAAGAACCATGTGGAAGTTTGATATACCACTTGGCTGATGAGCTCGTAAGTGTTCACTAAAAAACACACAAACATATAGAATCGTCCATTAAGGAGTTTGATGAACACCACAAATGGAAAGTCATCACATGGTTATTTGGGTCTTCTCCAGGTTTACCGTCAAATTTTGGAATATCAGAAGGTAGTTTAGCTGGAATCACTAGGCATAAAGGATAATGCAGGATAGGATCATTGGTCAACCAAGACAAGTCTGGGAGATCCAGAGTAGCAAGAAACGGTAGCTGTTGGTTAACCTACGGGTGATACTGGTGTGGCATAGGGACACCAGTAGGACTGTAAACTGGGTTAGGTGGATAATTGTAACCAATAGGTCCTCCTGCATACGATTGTTGCTGACTAGAGTAAACGAGATTCGAGGAGGGTTGAGAAACATGTGCAAGTGGAGGATAACCAGATGGGTTTTGAGGATTATAATTTGGATTTTGTGTTTGCCCATAGGGCTAAACATTTTGTCCATAAGGAGGATATATATTAGTCCCTTTATAAAGATGAGGTTGTTGTAGACCTTGAGGATTATGTCCCCCAGAGAACTGTGGCTTTCCTGGGAAAGGGATGTTCCATGGATTGGGCGTTGTAGATGCATTCTGTCGAGAAGGTTGATGATGGGATCCAGTTTGAGGCTGCCCCCCAGCATGAGGTTTCCCTCTGAAAGGGGGTTTCCCCCCAGCATGAGGTTTCCCTCCAAACGGAGGTTGCGCCCCAAATGGAGGTTTCCCTTCGAAAGGAGGTTGCCCTCCAAAAGGAGGTTACCCCTCGGCATGAGGTTGAGTCCCTGGAATTTGAAAACTAGATGTAAACAACTGACCGGTGCCGCTTAATGGATTAGAGACACCAAGACCGGTCCCTCCGGGTTGTTGTATAGGTATAGAACTTCCAGGTATAACTTGGGTAGTGTTGACAACGGAAGAATTCAGTGCTTTGTACCCAAGGGGAAGTGACGAAGAAGGCCTAGATGATAGTGGTGTACCAATGGGAGCTTGGCTAGCCACCACATTACTGGTGGGAATAGTCACAACGTGAGGGACCATCGTAGAATGTGCCATCTGGAGAGAAATAGTGGAACTTGGACCAACAGACTGCATGTTCAGACCAACAGACGGTGTGGTTTAAATAACAGTTGTACCAGTAAAATGATATAAAGATACGGTGTAGGTAACAGATGTTTCGAGTATTTGGGATATAACAGGTATATCAACACCTATTCCTAATCTATATATCAACACCTATAGCATTCCAAAGGGGGTCTCCGACTTGAGGGCCCGAATTAGACCCGATCAGAATGTCAGAAGGATCAATGACAACAAGTTCTCCGGCTGAATTCAGCTGGAGAAAACACCTTCCATATCCCGTAGGAATGTGGAAAGCCTCCATAGGATCCATAACAATTCAAAAATTTTCTAAAGAGGTGGAAAATTCTTCCTGTGAGGTTATAATGTCGTGGACCTCGCTCTGTTGAGGAGAGCCCTCCATAGAATGAGGGGGTAAAGGGGTAGAATCTTCCATATTTTCTAGGGGAAGTCTCTGTACCCTACGCGAACGACGTGGAGGGTCGATGTTGGCAGAGAAAATTCGACAGAAAAAATCTATGGCCAACTAATGAAAAATAAACAACATGCACTAATCAAATATAGGAATCAAGCCAAGCAAACAAAACCTTCTTTCGATGACCGTACTAGTTGGTGATGAAATCCAACGTTGCGTGATCAAGTCAAGAAGGGGATAGGATATGGTGGAACAGTTACGATGGCGACCTACTTAACGGACTTGCGCCTTTGTGCAATCTTCCACGCAGTAATTGTGGATTTACCCTCCAAGGAGCCCGAGTGAGTTTGACCAACGTCTGTTCCAGGTAAAGTGAGACTTCCCTTCACCGTCACCTTGTGTAAGTACCTAAAGATTATGGCTACTAAGGACACCAAATCGCAGTCAGCCCCTGGGTGGGTACAGACGACAGTTTGGTCTGAACGTATGAGCATGATAACAAGTCTGAAATCCTTCGAGAGAACTGAGGACAAGTAGACCGGTAGAACTCCAGAGGACCCCGAATGGATTCGGATTTCACGAATCACCGAGACCAAATGAAACCAGCTGAACCTCAAGAAGAACCCTCAATATACGATCTGACCACTACAAACGGTTGAACCACAGAGGGATAATCTCTGTAACTCTCCTGAATGCGACCTTGTGTGTAACCCCTGTGTGAGAGGGGGATCCCAGAAAGCCTATACGACAATTGGATTTTCTCTCCCTATCGCAAGATGCTAATGTTTGTTTTGAATACTTTGGAGAGTTATACTCATAGCCTAATCCAAAGTGATAATCCTATTCTAATGTTTGTGGAAGATTCTAAAAATAAAATGTTCTAGATAAATTTTAATTAGTGTTAATTTTTCAGTTGTTCTTTACTCAAGGGTGTATGAAAGTGAAACTGATGGTATTATGAATCAATCCCCCAAAAATGCATAAGAAATGATAAGCAGTCTTTTCTTTCAATGAATGCCTATTTAAGGGAAAGAGAAGAATGTTCTTTTCACTGTCAAACACTAAGATGCAGAATCCTCAATCAATTGTTTCTCAATCAAATCCAGTATAATGCTAAAGATTTCATAGAATTCCTTTCTAATATCCAAAAGCAATCATAAAAAATGTATCCTTTTGCTTTATGTGTGAATGCTAATTAATCTGATGTAAAGCTTCCTATGTCATTCAGACTTTAAGATCAACGAGATTCAGACAATCAGAAGCAAGTTTCACACAAACAAAAACACACTCTCGTCATGATTAAACAAGAATGACAAAGATAACAAAACTCACAAAAAGAAAACCAAAAAATCAAAAAGAAGGAAAAAGGCTTGGACAAGATGACCTCAAAGATCAAATGGAATGGTGCATTAACCTTTGAATTTCCTCACAAAAGCTTCCACTCAGTCAGATAAGTGAGAGGAAAATAGTAAGTTGACTCTAAATCATCAAAGACAAAGAGTGACTTCAAGGTAAGGAAAAAACATCAAAATTCCAAATAAAAGGTGGTCAATTCTCAGAAAACAGAGTGTTGAAGGCCAAGACTAAGATGTACTGAGGTTGTAAGACTCCTGAGCAAGTGCCAAAAGCAAGAAATGAACTCAGAGAATGAAACCCTAGAAGTTTTTTCATAGAAAAGGGGCAACACTATGGTGTAAAGGGCACCAGGGCGTTCCAACGCTCTGTGTAAGACTAGTAAGGAGCGCCAATGCTCTGGTAGAAGAGGCAGGGGTGCGCTGGCCACTAAAAATTCAGAAAAATGCCAAGAAAATCAAAATTCAACCAAACTCAGACAATCAAAGTGGATATGATGAAATAAAGAGCCAATCAATAGATCTAAGAATCAAAGACACAGTATGAAGAAGGTCAAAGAATGAGCAAAGGCTAAGACAAGGCCTAGGAAAGGAAACATAAATCAAGGTCCTTCCCCGGTGGAGTCACCAATTTCTGTTATAGAGAAATCCCCCTGTGAACAAGTGGATTCTCTCTTGTATACTAGACCCCTATGACCAAGACAAAAAAGTGTTATTGTGGACACTGACTTTCCTTTTCATGAAGCTAAACTACCAAAAGAAGAAGGAAGAAGAGTAAATACCTGTTTACCGACGCTTATCCTTGCTCGATCCAGGCTGGTCTTGATCTCCAAGTTCTTCAAAAGGTCCTAAAATACAATGATCAACAACAACAATACTTCCTACTCTACCATGATTAGCTTCATAATGGATCTATGAAGGAAACAAGTTCATGAAACGTGCACAAACTTTAAAGGAAACAGACCAAGCATAGACTTATATTAATGAAAACAAAGTGAGATGCTTACAACCATGGATGTCGGCGCAACAACTTCACCAAGCTCTCTTTGTCTAGACCCTTGCTCAAATAATCCACACACATAATGCTGATGCTTCAATGATATCTCCCTTATGAGATCATAAGTTTGATACTTCACAATGTCTCCCCTTTCACCATGAAGAGGACTCCTTATATAGGCTTGGAGAGGCCTAACCACTTAAGATATTCTTGGGATAAGTTGAGGTTTCTTCTCCTTTAGTTGTGGATCTTCCCTAAGATCAGGCCTTGACCTTAGATCCGAATCCAACCAACTCCATATATGAAGGGATTCTCCCTTATTTTCTCTCAACAATCCAAAAATTCACTCAAAAAAGGTCAGTGGTCCCTCAGAATGGGGCACAGAGCGCTGGAACGCTCCCCCAAAAGAGGTCACAGAGCATTGGCACTCCCTGATAGTGTATAGGGGAGCGCTGCCTTCCAAAATTGATTTTTGAGTGACCTTTTTCCATGGAAAGAGACTTGTACTCTTTGTCAAATGACTTCTCCTCTTCAAAACCAGTCTTTTGAGGTGTCTTGTAAGTGTTCTTGATAATGTCATCCGAGACACAACATAGGCAAGACAAAATTATGATATTTGCGACACTTGTGGGCGAAATGCAACACTTGCGACATTCGGTAATGACGACCCTAGGCCATCATTGCAATGAGTAATTTTGATGTTTAACAAGGGGTTTACCACGTAAAAACATCAATCTGTTGATCTTTGATCTAGTTGTGTGAGTGGTTACTGAAGGTGTTCGTCCTTTATTGGAATACCTTTGTTGTTGAACATAAAGCTGGAAAAAGATAAGAGCCATATTTGAAACCTTCGAGATGATTCACCCAGGGATCCCCGAGAAAGAAGTAAAATGCTTCTCAATAAGAGAAGGGGGACCCACATATATATAAAACACTTAAGGTATTGGTTGGTGGATAGGAGGTCTCATTGCAAGCTGACCTATCATGACCATGATCATGTAGCGGTATGACACTACCATCTATCTGGTCACCAAGCCAGGGTAGTGGCTCTTGGTTGCATGGCCAAGAGAAAGGGGGTCTCATCGCGAGCCAATCTTCTCATTTCCATGAAATGTTTGTGGATGACATTGCCACTAGCTAGTCACTAAGCCAGGGAAATGGCCATCAACTTTTTCCTTGAAGCATAAAGGAAGAAAAAAACTAAAAGAGAAGAAAAGAAAGCTAAAAAATAATAAATGGAGGTCAGCGAGCTTGGAAACAATTGCATCCATGACAAGGTGCAACTCACCCTTCACAAAGGCACCCATAGGTAAGTGTTGCATTTCCCTGCTATCATATGCACCCCATGCCGAAACATTTTTCCCTTTCCACCTCACGCACTTGCATGAATTGGATTAGACTCCACTTGGGAAACGTCCTACACTTGACGAAGATTAGCCCAATAGGACACCTTGAGACCTTATCCAAACCTAGACTTGTCAAATTGCATAACATCTTTGAGCATTTTTTTGGGGGGTTAAGAGGATTTAATGTACATGTTTGGGTGTTTTGATTATTAGATGTGATTTGCATACCATGATGCTTGTGACTTATGGACCCCTAGAGGGCGTATTTGTTGTCACTTCACAACCTTTCTCGGTGAATAGGTATGCATGAGGGGATGATTAGCTCAGACCTTCATGAGGGCTCAAAGCCCATAGATGGACGTTGAAACCCCGACCAAGGGGTAAGAAGATATTGAAGGCTTGCACCAAGAGAATGAAGGATGTTTCCTTTGGAGGCACCTTGGCAGACCTAGACCCAGGGGATATTGCTCCTCCCACAAAGACGTTATCCCTTGAGGGCCCTGAATGTCATCATGGATACCCTAGATGTCATCCAGAACTGAGGTTTTCATCTTGGACAACATTTATGAGGCACTGGCACATGTGGGCAGGGTTTCATGTCTTTGGAGGCCCAACGTTTCACCTTCCTTGCCCAATGTTCCATACTTAGAGCTCAATGTCACCCTAGAGGGGCATGATGTTACCCTTGGAGTGATTCTTAGATGCAAATTAATTTTATTTTGTCCAGATTTAATTTTTGTAAAAAACTGGCCAGGTCGACCCTGTTTTATGACCTAAAACTTAATTAAAATCAAATTTTTGTATAAATAAGACAAAAGTGACATTCATTTTTCGTCACACCTTGCCCTTGGAGACAAGGAGGTCTGAAATTTTGCCCTATTGGGTGTTACTTGGCTGAAATAGTGAGGCACGACTCTCTTGAGAGGCTTGTTTTAGCACTTGGATCAAATTCTTGAATTTTTATGGTGATCTTGCATGGTATTTCATGATTATTCTTGGTGAAAGTAAGTGAATTGTTTCATTTTTATTGCAAATGTTTATGGTAATGGTTTATCTTGCTCATACAATATTATGAAATTGCATGGTGTATTTAATGCTTGAAGTAAGAAATTTAAAGTGCTAAATTTCTTGCTTTTTTTATTTGCCTAGCTTCATAGAATTGATCTAATAACTAGTGAAACCCTAGGGCCCTAAAGTGCTAGCTTCCTTGAGGTATTCATATAGCTATTGTGCCTAAGTTAATTTTCATCCACTAACTCTTCAAGAAGAACGAGGCGCTAGGGCCTAGAGGTGCCTACACCCTAGCTTCCTCTCTTCTTAAGGTCAAGAAGCCTAGGAGGACTTAAGGTGATATTCCTCTTAGGTCTTGTCCCCTCTTGAATTGTGTGCATTATCATTTGTTACCAACCCTGGAGAGAGTTTCCAACCTTGACTCCATTTACCCCTAAAAGGTGTTAGTCCTCTGTTGAGTCTCCATTTTGACACTTCTAATGCCCTATATTACCTTGTCTCTGAGCCTATTTTGCCTATGCTATATGTATATACTTGATTGTTTCCTCCATAAGTACACCTGATGACTTTGTTCATGTGCATAGAGAGGTAACTTATGATTAAGGCATGATTTGTTTAGTTTTTTGAGTTAATTCGATTAAATGTTTGATTTTGTATGATCTTAATCGTTTGACTCCTATGCAATTTTAATCTGGTACCTCACTATTCCGGTACTACAGCTACAATGCATTTCGACACTACAAGCTACAATGCAATCCGGTACCAAGTCTATTCCGGTACCCAAAGCTCCACATATTCTGGACTGTCCGCTCAATGTTATTCCAGTACTCGCACAACATGGCTTCCGGTACTAGCACAACTCAACATCCATTCCGGTACCTGCACACTCTACGCTATTCCGGTACCAAGTCTTGTGCCCATTCTGGTACTGCCCGTGCGCCTAATCCAGTGCTCAGGATTGTGACTATATGTATTCTGGTACCAAACCCCTGTTTCCAGAATTCATTTGTTGAACAAGTCTCTTGATGGAGATTCCAATAATTCAGTTGGATCGAAGTCTCTAAAGAAGTTTTCGAGATCACGATAGACTTCATCACTCATGCACTTCATGTCATGAGGATGAAGTCCATCCCTAGAGATTCTATGTGAAATACCAATTGTAATATTTTAAAAATTATTTTATACTTATCCTTAGATCTTGATAGTATCGACTCACCTTCTTTATAAGGGATGTTGTATAGGCGATAGAATAAGATGGATGTAATGAAGCAAGTAGCAAGAACCAGATGATACATATTGTTTTTTATGTACGAGATGATGAACTACTGATTCAATTTATAAGTTGAAGAAATACAAATGATATGTTGTGCAATTCCTGAGTATGATTAGAATGTTTTAGTCAGTTATCTTTTTAGAGGTACCTTGTTGGTTCGGCAAGGGCCGACCTCCCCAACCAAGGTAAACCTCCTTGTACATGCTTTGTGTGATTGTGTGAGTATTTAACAGTGGTGTGTTGTCAATGATTTCAAATACATTCTAAAAGTTTAGCATATGGTTATTTGCTTCTAAATCAGTGTGAGTAATCAGATACCAGACCAAATAGATAGTTTCCTTTTCTAATATTGCAGGTTGACATTTAATTGATAAAAGTTTGATGTGTGGGATTGTTAAGTAAATGTTATTATTTTGAGTTGGTGATTGTAGTGTTCTCAGTGGGTAAAGGAACCATAGGAATTTATCTTTTATTTTCATGTTCCATAATGAAGTCTCTCAGTCATGTTGGCTGCTTCGTGTACTAAAGAAGGTTTGATTGAATATAATAGAGTTGGAATTGATTTCTGTTTAAGAGTGATTGAAGTTGATTGTTGAGTATTGTTTTTGGTTGCTATAGGGAACAAGATCTTAAGTTCATCACTCTAATTCATAATCCCGGAATGAACAGAATTGTCACCTAAGAAAAAACCTTTTGATTGACTGCTTGCTTGAGAAGTTTTATTATCAATTTTCTCTTCTAAGTTTGAAGTTGCGTGAAGCATTCATAAATCTTAGAAACATAATATTATGTTATTAATTATTTCCTACTTAAGCTAGATACATCAAACATAGGTAGGTTACTTGTTCTCGACACATATAGTGTAAAAACTCTTTCGATTACGAATCCCGGATTGACATATAAATGAGTGTAATATATTGAACATATTTATACACCAACATTTTGGTGCCATTGTCTGGGAGTTGTAAATGGTAATAGGTAGATTTTTGAATTTTTGATTGGTGTGATGAGTTTGGATTGGATTTAAGGACAATCTGAGGGTGGAGAGAAGATGATAAGACAAGAGGTAAGAACTTTCACATCCACTTTGGTGGGGTTGCTCCAAAGTCAGGTTGTCCTCTTACTTTTGATAGCTAGAAATCTGTGTTTTTTTATTGGGATTTATTTTATGAATAGGTATAGGGATAATAAAGGTATATTTATTGCTCCCAAGATTTGAAAAAAGTTAGAAAAACAAACAACAACCCCCCCCTCCCCACACTAATTCATCTAAAATTCATGCAGGAAAAATTCTCAGAGGAGAAATCTCAAAGGCAACAATTGAAACAACAACCAAAGGCACTAAATTTGAAGCCATTGTTCAGATTGAAAGCATAACAGGCAAGAGGGGAAGCACTGGCTACCCCATCAGAAGGAGGAGCTGGAAAATAAATAGAGGTAGTGATAGAGGAAGGTGCATCTGTCGTTGGGGAACCACACAAGACATTGGACCAAATAGATATACCAAACAACCCAGTGGTTCAACCATCACTTAGTGGAGAGACATCACCACCACCCTACAAATTGTTTGGAGATATGGCATAAGAGGAAGGAAATGCAACCAATGAAACAAATACATTTGGATTCCCCATACTAGGCATCGCCAGAGACGTTGCTATGAAGAAAATTCCATTGTCCTCACTGCCTCACTTCCATGGTATGTCAACATAAGACCCTGACTCATTTTTGTTTGAATTTGATATACTATGTAGAAGTTATAATTACACTGATAATGCACAAAAATTAAAACTTTTTCCAGCTACAATAGAAGATTCAACACTAAGGTGGTTTATGAGCCTAGGAGAACACACTATCTTATCTTGGGATGGTATGAAGGAGACCTTCCTCCAAAAATATCAAGATTATTGTATACCTAGGGATGCTAGGAATGGCATATTTAAAATGCAGCAATTTGAGGAAGAAAGCTTGGAAGATTACCTAGAGAGGTTCCTATACAACTACCAAAAGACTAAGCAATTTGCCTTAGACACAACCACCGTTAGGAATATCTTCCTAAAGGGTGTGAGGGATGACTGCATTGAAGTACTAAACGTCATGAGTTCTGAAGATGTGTACCAAAATCCATTTGCAGACATAGCAGAGTATTGTAAAAGATACTCCCATAGTCAAGCCAAAACAAAAAAAAGTGTAAGGGATCCTACAAATAGAATTGTTAAACCCACATCAAGAGGTGTTACTAGGATTGAATTGGGGAATCTATTAGAAAAATTCAAAACATACATCCTAAACACCATCAGTTCCCAACTTGATACCATAAAAATTAAAAGGAAACAAGAGGAAGAAAATGCTACTTTGACAATTTTCTGTCATCGGTGTAGAAAAAAACATTCTAAAAAGGAATGCCCCCTTAATGTTATTGAAATCTGTGGCTTCTATACAGAGGATCACCCTACCAATGAATGCCCTTCTTTACTTGGACTTAAAGCCATATTCAATTGAGGGGGAGAACCTCATGAAACATCCTACCCCACTAAGAGGCCATGCAGACAACAAAATCCCAATATGTTTGCAGACCCTACTACACAATATTCAAAACAACAATGGGTACCTCCCATGTCTTATCCTTAATGGTCACCACAATAGCCACAAATCCAACCTTGACAACAAGGATGGATAGGGCCTGCATATGGGAATGTTACCTTTCAACCAACAAACTTTCCCACCTACCCACAATACCCTCTAAATATTTCTCAGTTGCTCCCAGGATTTAATTCTGCTGCTCTTCCTCCACCCCCACAACTGCAACAACAACTTACACTACCTATGAATCCAAATTTGCAGCAACAAATGCAAGCTGCACCTAGTCAAAACCCTCCTCGACCTACCCCTATTCCTGCACAACCTATCCCTAATCTAAATAACATGCCTACACAACCTGTAAAAAACCTTGAAGTACAAACCTTCCCCAATTATGTAATAACTCCATCTCCATTTAATGGAATTGAATTAAGATCAGGGAGGGTTGTAAATAAAACAAATCCTATTGTGGTTATTCAATAAGAAGAACAAGTAGATAATCACACAGTTCAAGAAGAAGAACAAATAGATATGCAAACAGTTCGAAGAGAGGAACAAATGATTGATCAATATGAAGAAAGAAACACCACTGTACAACAAGAAACTCCTCCTCACAATTCTCATGCAACATAAACACCTCGGAAAATGAACCCTCCTCCTTATCCATAAAGGTTACTTGTGAAGAAATATGAGGAACCTCTAGGGCATAATCTAGAGACTGAACTTAGAAATATATGTGTAAAGATTCCCCTACTTTAGGCCATCAAGGACATACCTATTTATGCTAAAATTGTAAGGGATCTTTGCATTAAAAATATAGGGAGTAAGAGGAAGGAGCCTTCTGTCATATAGGTGGTTGGACAGTTGTCAGAGTTTATAACAAAAATTCCATCCAAATATAGTGATCTAGGAAACCCAGTGGTAACCATAGAAATTAACGGTGTTTCTTTGCCAAACACACTGATTGATCTAGGGGCAACAATAAATGTTATG
>SNQJ01S0073157.1:37887-59735 GCA_010110895.2 Picea sitchensis | reverse complement strand
GGATAAGTGTCTTTATGATCAACATAAGGGGAAAATAACTTACCAAAAATCTTGGGAAGACAAGAAGAAAGGAAAGATGGAACAAAGGAAGAAGGTGGATAAGCCACCATTCTTCAGAAATAACTATCAGGAACAACGAAATTCTAAGAATCCAGAATGACAGACTCATTGGGACAAACGCCAAGGAAACCACCTATTCAATGTTGGGTTTGTAAGGGAGATCACATGTACATAGATTGCCCTCACAGAAGTGAAAGAGTGAAGTCTTCTCACAATGCACAGCAAGGTGAAACAATGGAGGACATGGGAAGAAGTGTACCTAATATATATGAATCTCTAGAAAAAAAGAAAAATGAGTTTCAATCACATATGATTAAAGTGGAAGGTAATATTAATAACCAACTCATTTCCATTTTAATTGATTCAGGAGCTAGTCATAGTTATCTATATCCTAAGTTGGTGGAGATATTTCAATTTCCAAGAAGAAAGCTTGGAAAACCTTGGATGGTGCAGCTAGCTACATGAGCTAAAATAAAAATTAATGAGATGGTTAAGGCATGTCCAATGAGTATGAATGGAATGAACACCAATGTAGAGTTGAACATCATATCCTTAGGTTGGAATATGATTTCCTAATTGGTATGGATTGGTTGGAGCAACACCATGTTGTCCTAGACTATTATAATAATGCATTTACTTTCTTGGATTTGGAAGGAAACTTAAGGAAAGTACAAGGAATTCCCAGAGTAGTAACTATCATGGAATTTTTAGCCTTGCAACTGAAGAAACTTTACAGGAAAGGGTGTCAAATATTTTCCACGCAGATGGAAGAGACACCTAAATATAAGGTACCAAATATTGAAGATTATGCAGTCCTAAAATATTTTGAATATGTAGTCAAGAAAATACTAGGATTTCCACCTAAGATGGATATTGATTTCTCCATTAATCTGATGTCGGGAGAAGCTCCAGTATCTAATATTCCTTACAGGATGAATACACCAGAACTGAAGGAATTGCAATTGCAACTTGAAGAGCTATTGAATAAGATGTATATATGCCCAAGTGTGTCACCGTGGGGTGCCCCAGTATTATTTTTGAAGAAAAATGATGGAACCTTAATACTTTGCATATACTTCAGACAATTGAACAAGGTCACTATGAAGAACAAGCATCCTTTGCCAAGGATATATGAACTCTTTGATCACTGAAAGATGCAAAAATATTCTCAAAGATTGATCTGAGTTTGAGCTATCATCAAGTAAGAATTAAAGAAGAATACATCAACAAGACTTCTTTTAGAAAAAGGTACGACCATCGCGATTTCATAGTGGTGCCATTTGGGTTAACAAATGCACCAGTTGTCTTCATGTGTCTCATGTATGGTGTATTCAGGAATTACTTACACAACTTCTTCATTGTCTTCTTGGATAACATTTGGTATATTCTAAGTCATAGGAAGAGCATGAGAAACACTTGAGAATGGTGTTATAGGTATTGAGAGAGCATCAGTTGTATTCCAAATTGAGCAAGTGCTCATTTTATCATAATCAAATTCATTACTTGTACCATTTTATTTTAGAGGAAGGGATAACAATAGATACTGAAAATATAAAGGCCATTGAGGGATGGAAATCACCAAGGAATGTAATGGAGGTGAGATCATTCATGGGTCTTTCTGGTTACTATAGGATATCTATTGAAGGTTTCTCAAATATTATGCACCCAATCACTTCCTTGCAGAAGAAAGATGTGAAGTTTGAGAGGACACAGGATTGTGAAAGAAGTTTCCAACACTTGAAGAATTTATTAACAAGTGCTCCAATACTGAGGATTCTTGGTCCAACTAAAGATTTTGTTGTATGCATTGATGCATGTAAAGAAGGACTTGGTGGAGTCCTTAGTAAGGATGGGTATGTAGTGTGTGGAACGAACTGATTAACAAGATGAATACAATAAACACATAGATAGGAAGAATAACACATATATCCAGTGAACAATATCTTCTATTAAATAATGAAATAGGATGAAACTGTAAAACTACATAACTGAAACTTGATCTAATGGTGGTAGCTAGCTCTTAGAAGAGATGTGGTCGCTACGCACATTTGTCTGAGAAGAATGGATTACATTGAGGCTCCAGAGGCCCTTTTCATATTACTCATGAATGCCAAAACCCTAGACATCCAAAAACCTAACCCTAGAAGGTGAAACGCCAAAAGTCATGTGGGCCCTATGGATAAGTTGGCGTAATTTGGTACCTCAACTTCCTAGGGTCGTAACTTTTGCATACTCCCTCTATTTTAGGCGCGTGATAGCCCATTGGAAAGGTATTTTACAGAACTACACATTCTGCCATCAAAGTTTGACTTTGTCTACAATCTAATTGTGGTGAATAAAAAAAACAACGTTTAGGGCCCCAAAACATCCCTAGAAGTACAACAAGATGTGCTTACATGAAAACATACAAAATAATCCAGTTGTATTAGGTGAGAGGCTTCCCATATCCACCTGGAGAATGTGAGAGGCTTCAGACAACCCCATAAGTGTAGAACTCACAATTATAAAGAAGTATAGAAAGACGTGTTGGATAAAAAATGGACACGAGGATCCAATTGGAATAGGTGGGTGGCCACTGATATCCACCTGAATCAATCCTCCCCCCTTAGGAAGAAATGGTTTCCATTGCATTGAGTTCCCCCATCAGGTGAGGAAATGTCTGCTGGATTTGGCCCTGGGTGAGCTAATTTCCTTGGTGTAGGAGTTGTACTGCCTTAACAACCCAATAAAGTTGGATCCGCTACTAGCGAGTGCCCTTGACTTATGTTTCTACTATTTGATCAGTGGATGCTTGTTCCATGTAGTCAGGGTTGAGCTTTGTTGGTTTCAGTTGTTTGGTGATCTCATAGGTGTCCAATAATGGTGGAAAATATGGCCGAAGGAGGTCCACATTGAATATCGGATGCAAACCAAGGAAGGGTGGAGTGTTGATCTCAAAAGCATTGCTACCCATAGCCTTGGTGAGAGTGTAAGGACCATAAAGAAGTGGGAGAAGATTCCAATGGGGTCCGGTGAGATGCTCCTTCTGCAAATGTAACCAGACTTTTTCGCTAACCTTAAACTGGTGTGGTACCCTATGTTTATCATGGTGCTGCTTGTACTTAGCATTGGATTTATGAAGAATCTCCTGGACCTGTTAGTGGATGTGATGAATTCACTCAATGAATCTAGTGTATTTTTCGATCACAAACTAATCAAGGGAAGAGTTTGTCTGTGCGGTGGCAAGAGGAAGGGAAACATCAATGGGTCCCAAGGGTTGGAATCCTAGACCCACCTGAAATGGGTTATGGTAGGTGGAACTATGGAGGGCCCTTTTGTAACTGTGTTGGACATATGGGAGACTCTCATCCCATGTATGAGGATGCTTAGAATTCTACATGCGCGGGATGTGCACAATAATGTGATTGACGACTTCGGTTTGGCCATTGGTTTGTGGGTGGAAAGAAGTGGATTTTGTGAGCTTGGTGTCCAACAGAGACCAAAGACTCGACCAAAATGTGTTGAGGAACCTGCGGTCTCAGTCGGAGATTATGGTTTGCGGTATCCCAAAGTGGACCCAAACTCATTCGAGGAAGAGCTTGGCAATATCTGCCACTGTGACATTCTTCTTACAAGTGGTGAGGATGGCCATCCTCGAAAACCATTCAATGACCACAAACACACAGTCATTTCCGTGCTTGGTGGATGACAAACCAGACATATAATCCATGGAGATGGATTCCCATGACTTATCGAGAATAGGAAGAGGGGTGTATAAGCCTTGCTTCTTGATGGTTTGCTTGGAAATAATGTAGGGAGTGCAAGATATGATATACTTTCTGACGTCCTGTCAAATTTTTGGCCAATAAAAATGTTTATGAAGAATGACCACAGTTTTCTCTACACCAAAATGTCCTGCCACCTTACTGTAGTGGGATTCCCAAATCATTTTTTCATGCTCACTTGTAGGAACACAGAGATGGCCCGGGTGGCATAAGATTTTGTCTTGAATGTGAAAATTAGTGATAGTGGCGCCTATACCCAAGAGCTGATATGTGGTGGCGAAGTTCGGATCTTGTTGGTAAAGTTGGGGCCACTCCGATGTTTCATGTCCATAGGAATGGAACATAGTGGTGAGTGCATCCACAGGAGGCCAACTGTGGTAGTCAACGATATGATTGGAGATACTTGTCTTATACTTGATGTGGATATGGAACTGCTGCAAGTAGGTGAACCACTTTTGATGGCGGTCATTCTGCAATTTCCCCTATGTCGGTATGAACTGCAGAGGCTTATGATCAGTGTGTATGATCATCTATGTCCCCAGAATGTAATATTTCCATTGACGACAGGATTGTACAATGGAATACATTTCCTTGTCATAAGTGGGGTATTTTCGGACAATATCGGAGAGTGTCTCACTATGGTATGCCACCAGATGCCTGTGCTGAGTGAGAACTGTCCCCACATCATAGTCAGATGCATCAATCTCAATATTGAATGGTTGTTGCAGATAGGGAAAGGAGAGTACTGGAGCTGAGCACAAATGATGTTTCAGATCTTTGAATGCTCAGTGCTGCTCCTTCCCCCACACGAAATTGTCCCTACCACTTCCCTTGGTCACCTAGATGAGGGCCCATGCAATATGGGAGAATCCCAACATGAACCTTCGGTAAAAATTGGCTAGTCCCAAGAAGCTACAAAGCTCGGTCAGTGTGGTCGGGGCTGGCCAGTTACGGATGACTTGGATCTTAGCTGGATCAACATGGAACTCATGCTCATAAAAAATGTAGCCCAGGTATTGGACCCTGTTCATGCCAAAAGATCAGTTTTCTAGGTTGGCATAAATATTGTGTTGCCTTAGAGTGCTCAAAACCTATTGAATATACCACATGTGCTCCTCCCACGTTCTGTTGAAGATGAGAATGTCATCCAAATATACTACCACAAAGGATTTGGTGAAGGCTGTCAATACATCGTCCATCAACCTCATGAAAGTGGTTGGTGCATTTGTTAAGCCAAAGGGCATAACTATCCATTCGTAGAGACCTTCTTTAGACTTGAAGGTTGTCTTCCAGACATTAGTTCGTTCGATGGGATCCTAGTGGTAGCTAGACTTCAGGTCAATCTTATTGAAGAACTTTTCCCCCTTGAGTTGGTCAAGAAGGTCATCAATCCTGGGAATGGGGTAGCGGTTCCTGACTATGATTTTGTTTAAGGCTCTGTAATCAATGCAGAGCCACCAAGTCTTGTCCTTCTTCTGCACCAGTACAATCGGGCGTTCGCAAGGCGAGGAGTTGGGTCTGATGTGCCCATTTTGAATAAGCTCTTGGATCAGATGCCTGATTTCGTCATTCACCATCAACGAGCGTATATAGAATCGTCAATTAGGTAGATATGCATCAGGGGTAAGATCAATGGGATGCTTGACTTGGAAGTGTGTTGGTACCCCTGTAGGTGAGACGAATATGTCTCTGTATTATTCCATGATCTCGTCCATTTTCTTTTGTTGCAAAGAGAGGAATTGTGTAGAGGCCACAGATGTGGCGATGACCTTCTTCTTACTGTGAGCACGGATCACAAATAATACGAACTTCCCAGTCTATGAAATGACCTTACTGCATTCCTTAGCAAAGATTAAAGAAATAACAGTAGGTGGTGCCACCTCTGGGATCCTGTATAATTGTCTATCCAAAGTAATAATAACACTGTGGGGTCTAGACTCATACACAACATGACACTTCCACAAATATGCTTTTCCTAAAAGAACATCACAAATTTCAAGGGGAGAAATATCACACAGTACCTCATATTTGAAAGGCTTGATGCCATATGGTAGACAAAATTGTTGGCTAACATGGAGATCTCTTCCTTGATGAAGCCAACTAATGGTGTAGGCTTGCGGGTGTGGTGTCATTGGCAGGTTCAACCGCTTGACTACCTCTGCTGAAATCAGGTTCTTCTGACTATTGTTTTCGACAATGAAATGAATCAGAGCCCCCTTGACCCACATCTGTGAGTGAAAGAGGTGTTCCCTTTCCTCTAGTTCTTTTGGTTCGTTTGGATGGACTTTGGTGGTAGTGACCGTGGAACTGTGTTCAACATTGATAATCCGCTTCCCTCCTTCAGGATTTGACCTAGAATTAGAATCGACCTCTGACTCGGAAGCCTTCATCTTGGCCACGAGGGACTACTTGGAGCGACATTCATCGGTGTTGTGCCAAGGACTTTTATGGTACTCACACCATTTTCTTGTGTCCTTCTTTGTCTTCTCGTTTCCCTTCTTGTGTTGTGGCTTGGACGATTATCCTAAGGGTGACCATCTTGAATTGGTCCCTTGCTATATGGGTTGGGATTTCCTTGTCCCTACTTCGACTGTGAGGGGTTTGCAGATCCAAACTCTCATTATTTCTACTTAAATTTCTACTCGATCTTGACAACATATCTATAAACCGTGACCAATGAGGCAAAGTCAAGGAGCTCCATTTTTGTTTGAATGTATCTATGCAAACAAATGTGGTATTTGAGCACCATTTGATGCTCTAAATCTTTGATACCCAATTTGGTGTGTAGGGTATTGATCCAAAAAGATCTTTTAAATGAAAATGGTTGAGTTATTATGTATGTGTTAATTTACCATTTAGGAACTTAATGAAAGAGGAAGAAATAATGAGGAAACATAACAACCATATAAACATATAAAGATATGAAATAAAGTGTGAGGATCAACAAACCATAAACACCAATGTGATAACGGAGTTTGACAATCTCGCCTACGTATCCGGGCCTTTGTCTCAGTGGGTGAGGCTTTCTTATTTCTGTTCAAAGCTTGAAAAGTACATCACAATAGTACCAAAAGGGTTATAAACTGATATGGTTGTTATCACTGAAATTTCATCTGCAAATGATTATAGGAATCCAGCATCTTCAAACAGCTATTAGTTCACCCATGGACCAAAAATTACCAAAAATGCATTTCCAAAAGGTCCAAAACTATACAACTAGTTATAAAGCAGCATGCGCTAAGGATATACAGGAAGCACGCGCACGTGCACCAGTAAAAAATGCCAGAAAAACACGAATGCGCCTAAGGCATGACCGTGGATGCTAAAATCCATGCACACCTCAGAATGACACATTTATGATGTTGGTTGGCTTCCCACCTACTTATGGTTCAGCTTCCAAGTCGATTTGACATCCGAATCTTAGTTGAATCTGATTCGGTGGCTGGTCAAATACCTAAGGGTGCCCTAAATACCCCCTTGTTCACACTAAAAGCTGGTTGAATAAAAAGAGGCCATGGGTGCACTACATTTTCAAGGAATTCATTTGTATTGTTATGCTGCCTATATTCTCTTGGCGGATCCTCTTTCCTTGTCAAGAGCATACAAATAGTATTTCATTGGAGCTATTCACATCACCTTTTGAGTGAATTAGCTTGGGATTATTTCACCATTTCTTTCAATCTTTCAAGTTGTAAGAAGAGCTCAATCTTGGGGGTCCAAGAGCCCTCCCTTGGAGGAAGAGGAGACCCAAAGTCTCCCTTTCTCTTTGGTGTTTTCTTTCCACTAATACATCCCTTTCCATTGGTGGCATGAGTCTTGTTCGTTCTTTTTTCTAATGTCCTTATGCACTCTATTTTAAATTATGTTATTGTTCTTAGCTTAGTCTTTTCTTTATATTGCATGCTTGTTGTTTCTAACTCTTATATTCATTGGTGTCTTGCCTAGCTAACCCAACTAGGCTTGTAAGCACCTCTGTTTTACTCATTTAGGTGACAAAAGAGGCGCAACAGATTGGTGACTCCACTGGGGAAAGGTATCAATTTCCTACCCCATTTGGGTTATTTTATCTCTTCTTTTTGTTTCTTTAACTTGCACGGACCATAACCAGCCCAAGCCGGCCTATAAAAAACCAAACTTGAAGCTGAGCAGAGAGAATTTCAGCCGAAATTTTCTTCTTAACCGTGTAACAGACAGTGCACACATGTTTTAATCCACAGATGTGTCTTCAGCGCACGTGTGCCAAAACCATTGTATTGTTTAGTGCCTTCTACGCACCAACACCCATAAGTCTCTTTCAATTCATGCATTGGTGCTCACAACGCCTCTATCTACTTTAGGAACCGTGCATATGTGTAGAAAAATACACATTGTAAGCTTTTTGTGATCTGTGGAAGGCCCATAGCCTTCTTAAAACTGATTCCATGCATATTTTAACCTGCACCAGACTTACATTCCCTCTCCATATAAAGGGATTAGTCAAAACATAGGCACTTAGGGGTTTAAAATCATTATTTTTTCCTCTTTTTGTTTTCATGTTGCCACAGGGATGGCTTGCTTTGATTAAAGTTTAAGTGGGAATCACTCTACATCACATATAAAACTTGCATTGGGACCAGAAATTGGATATCAATCGTTAAGTATGCTCTTCTCTCGCACTCCAAAGCGATATTGAGAATTAGAAAAAGGTTGAGGGACAATTTCATCTCCCTTAAAAAGACAAAATCTTTAGGAGAGGACAACAACCCCCTCGGGACTCCTCTTAGTTTATTTTTCAAACACATCTTAAGATTGTAAGAGTCCATACATGCCCACATGCTACAAAGATAAGATAGTGTTGAAATTTACTTTCTTAGATTAAATCACTAGGGAAGGTTAAAGGTTTTGTAATGGGCCCATACATGCCCACATGTGCACAATCTAGGATAGTTTCAAAGCTTTCATAGAATAAATCACAATAGGGAGTTAAAGGAATAGTAAGGACCCACATGTCCACATGCTAGTTTCCTAGGGACTTTAAAATTCCGCAAGGTTGTACCAATGACACATAGTAACTTAGGTAATCAAAACTTTTAAAGACCAAGTGATGTCCACATGCAGCAAGGTGACACCTAAATTATTAAAAAATTGGCACACTTTCACTTGTTCACACACAAAAGATGACCAATCACTCACATAGTCTTATCTAAAAATCATGGAGGTTGAAGTAAGTTTCCTCCATTGGGATTCTGAAATGCCCCACCCTTTTCTTGATGAGACTATCCACTCCCACTTAATTTCAGCGAGGTTGGTTCACACCCCCAATCTCTCAAACAACCACACCTAAAATATTTCTAAAAACTCACTAAGTTTTCCTCCACAGGAGATACCAAAAGAAATATTTTAGTCTAGGTAGGATTTCGGGGATAGGCATCCAAATAACTCCCCATTATCTGGTTCTCACATCATCAAAACAATAGAAGTTGACAAATAGGGAACTTTTAAATCTTCCAAGTCAAGTGTTCCTACACCATAAGGCAGAGAGATACCCGTGAAGGGTTGAAGGCTGAGGTCTGGTTGTTCTGTGCATCCCCCCTTGAGGCACCCACCTCTTGGACGGGATCCAACCGTGACCCATTTCTGAGGCCGAAAATCTAAATGACGCACTTTGACCGAGGTACCTGGTGACCAACTTTTAGAACATCTACCCAGGTGGAAATTGTGGGCTCCAATTGCAACTTGATCGGATTTTGTGTGGCTATTGGGAAATATCGCCAGTTCTTTCAGGATATGCACCCTCTACCCCTCATTATAACCGATTACTTCATCCTTCACTAGTTCCTCTTCTGGTGGCTTCAGACCCCACTGTTGATTTCTATTAGAAGGTCCAGTGCTATTTGAGAGGAAGGACATTACGTCTTTTAGGACACGAGCATTTGTTTTCTTTTTTCTTCCACGCAGACAAAAACCACCTATCCACATGTATGTTTCTTTATCAATTTCTTTATGTATGATGCCCTTGTAATTACATCTGATTGAGAAATACATTGTGAAGGTTCAAAACATTACAACAAAGGATCTTGTTCATTTATTTCTCTCATCACCATTTGCACACATCCACTTAGCTAGCCAGACATCATAGGGGACCCATAGAATCCCTGTCCTTCTAGACGCTTGCTAAATCTCCCTCCTATTCTCAGGGGATTTCCTAGTCTTGACAAGTCATCGAATCCACCTTCTCACACCCCTGTGAGTTCCATTGTCTTGGGATCACCTTTTCTTGGTTCCACTTTACTTGGGTCCACTTCCCAAGGTCAACCATCCACCCACTCTCCTTTACACGAAAGCGGGGGGGCAACTTCTTCTCAAGGGGGAAGTACAAACCCACCTAGTCCCCCTCAAGGGTCAGGTACACAAAACACTCACACTATGGCTGGAAATAATCCTCTGCCACCACCTCATATTCCATACTTTGCTTCCCTCAACATACTGGATCTGACTAAACTCACCAACGATCCTATATTGCACAACCCCACATGGCTTGTAATGCCTACCAAACTGCCTTTAGACATCCCCAAGTTTGAAGGAAAAGAGGGAGACGATCCCATCAACCATATCATGAATTTTCACTTATGGTGCTCTTCAAACAACATCATGGACAATTCCATCTGCTTAAGGTTATTTCAACGCACACTCACTGGCCCATCTGCCAAGTGGTATGTAGAAGAAAAATCTGGGTCCCATGTGACTTTTGAATCCTTGGACAAATAATTTTTTACCTTCTTTCAACTACCAATTCGTCATGACAATGGCCTCGAACTACTCTCAGAGTTTAAACAAACCTCCTCCATGCACATCGCTGACCACATTCACGAATGGCATCGGCGACGTAGTCTCTCCAAAGTTGAAGCTACCTCGCAACAATGTTTCATTTGGTTTCTCAAATCACTTTTTTCCCCCCTTGCCAAGGACGTGGCCGCCACCTTCCCCTAGTCTGAAGAAGAGGCCATTAGCAGGACCCAACAATTTTAACTCATTTACTCACAATCAGGGTACTTATATACGGTACTCCCGGACACCCCGAGACCTGTACCATTCCGCTAAGACAAACCAGGGATGTCTCATTCCATGGATGGATTAATTGGTACCATGTCACACCACAATCCATACCCACCACAACCCACTATGTATGGTACACCTCCATATCCACCAGTATATGGAGGAAATCCTTACTATCCGCCTCCTCCTTACCAATAGTCATATTCTGTTGTTCCCCCTCAGTCATTGGGGGCACCCCCATAGGTACCCATGCCATATCCGGTCTCTCAATCCAGTACGAGTCCACCCCCAACCCCTAGATATAACCCTAGTAGTAGTGGAAGTACCTCTACTTCCTATATTCCATATGGATCCTATCCATAGAACATTCCATATTTTCCATTTCCTAGTCCTACCCAGTCAGTTCATCCTCCACCGGGACAACCACATATTGGTGTCAACTTTGTTCATCCCTTTCCCATTCAAGAGGTTCATACATTTGAACAGTTGAATACGACCAATCTGACTCATAAGAAGAAAGGAAAAAACCAAAACAATGACAATCCAGGACCAGGAGGGAATGACCCCCACAACCATCTTGCTAGGGGACACCAATACCAAGACCCCCAAGGGGGCACCAATAACAATCAACCATGACAAGGGAAGAAAAAAAATCTTTGAACTAACTTCCCTTGCACTATATGTGGTGAGTATGGACATTATACTCATCATTGCCCCCAAATTCCTGATCTCCAATAGATGAGGGAATCCATGAACTCACAGGGACCTCCAACACCACCTGCCCCTCAGCAGGCCCCACAACAGTATTTGCAACCACAACCTCCAGTTGTTTTTCAAAACACCATTCCATACCAAGGTGTGATCAATACCCAACAAGTGATCAACCCTGCCCCACCAAAAATGGGGCAATACCCAAACCCAGGTGCCACTCAACCCATGAATTTAGTTGATCGTAGTGTCCTCCTCACCAGTGAAGAAATCCTTCTACAAACTCACAACCATCAATATGGTATGCCTCCTGAATCTACCCCAACCACCTCAAAAACACTTCCATCTACTATAGAACAACCATTGATGATTCCACGTCCTAACACAGAACCCATTCCCCGCATACCATGTATGCCTTTACGACGGAATGTGCATAACCCTCATGCTAAGGATGCTCATAATTATAGTCTCATTGATGACTTAGCCCAGTCTCCTGCAGCCATGTCTGTGTTGGAGGTCCTCCAAACCTATCCATCACAACGAAAATCCTTGCTTTCTTCCTTAGGGGCAGTCGACCCAGCTAACATGCAGTTGATCACATTCGATTTAGATAGCAGAGAACCACGTCTTCCCACCCAAGTCGCCTTCTAGATACCAATTAAGGTCTGGAACACCACAGTTTATCGGTGTATCATTGATGAAGGTGCATCCACATGCATAATGTCTAAACACTTATGGTATAAAATTATCTCCCCTGAGCTAGTACCCTCTGCCATCACCCTTTGAGCTTACGACGGTTGACCAACATCTTCTGCAGGGCTTTGTCAAAATGTCCCCATAGAACTTGGGGGAAAAACCATCATGATTGACATTGAAGTTATCGATGCCCAACTTGATTACAATATCTTGTCCGTACGCAACTACATGTATGCTATGAAGGCAGTAGCCTCTTCTGTGTTTCGTATGATGATGTTCCCCCATAATGGGAAGATCGTCACTATCAACCAACTTACACATTACGAGCCTAACCATTCTGCTAACATCGATAACATCCTCCCCCTTGTCCGTGTTAGCTTGAATTATTTTCTAGTTGCCAAAATTGGCCCTGGATTATTCCAAGATCCATCCATGTTGGGCACTTATCAAGGAGCGCCATCATTCCTAAACCCATCTTTTCAAGTGTGTGTAGTTTCCTCTAAAGGAACAGACATTGGAGACATGACTCCTATCACTAAGTCCCCTCCCCATATCAACATTCCACCAATTGAAGAAATACTACCTCAGGAGTTCCCTGAGAGTTCCACCGCACCACTTGTCATGGATCTCCCCCCTCCCAAGGAATATCCCAGTTTGGGAGGCAATCCCCCAGGCCATTACCCAAATCCCCTTATTTTACCCCCCATGGGCATACAAGATTTCCAAGTAGCTGCAACACTTACCCTTCCTAATATGGTGCTTGAAATCCCAGTATGGTATCTACATCCACCTGTGATGGTCCCTCAACCATCTCTCCCTCCCCAAACTGAAGGAATCCCGATGCAAGTTCCAATACTTACTCCAAATGCACTACCCTCACCCCCACTCACTAGCACCACTGCTACATCTAGGGGCAGACGCAAGAAGAAAGAGCCCAATGCTTCACTACCCCCACGTGTTCAGCCTCCTTGCGCACTATGCGAGAAATACTGACACCCCACCACTAAATGTACTTCTCTTCCCAAGCTACGTAGTTTTATCCAACTTCCTCAAGCATCCCTTTTTCTTGCCACTCCACCAAGTATGTCCCTTGCTACTACAAAGTCATCAAACACACACAAACAAAAGATACAAACCAATTTCACCTGTGCCATATGCGCAAAATATGGGCATTACACTCAGCATTGCCCATCTAGCCCATATGTCTGCCACACATTAGTCACAGAAGGCCACACATATCTGCTTGAGCCTCCTCCAGCACCCCATACCAATGCTCCCGTGAATGTAATTCATTATATTTCTTCATTCGTCCTCGAGAAAAGGGGAGGCCCATGTCCTCCCACCAAAATACCACCCAATCACCCATAGTGTCGGTGCAACTGGGATGGTATTATGGGCCCACTGTCCATATCTAAGCCCTTTTCCCCACTTTCATTTTTTTTTTCTTTTTTTGTTACAAGATCCCATAAGCTCCGTTTTCCGAACCATTTTTGGCCACTTCCACAGTCATTTTCGTTGAGTGATCATTTTCACTTTTCCCTAGTGGAGCATCTTTCCATGACACACTCAGCTACTCATTCTCATGTTCAAAATTATTAAATAATTGTTATACGTTCTTTATCTTCAGATATTGTTCATGCTGGGTATTCAGTTTTAATGTGTGCAGGTGCTTGGTCATCACAATTCAACACAAACCCCTTCAGGTATATGATCGACACTAGCATGTTGTCATTCCCTCTAAATACCAATTGCATCTTCTAGTCACACCCTTCGACAATTACAAAGTAGACTCTTGGGCAAGATAAGAAGTCAGGGATATCAAGAATCGGTTAGATTCCAGACCATCTCCTCTGGAAGATGCACCTATTGAAGAAAGGCCTAAATCTGCAGCCCAACTCCAAGGGTTAAGCGCAATGAAAATCTTGCCCATTAGATTTTGGAAATATCAAGTGAAAATACGGCTAGAAATAAATTCTGAAATCTTTTGTTTAAATGAACTATTGGATACAGGATCAAATATGAATTTAGTTCATAAAGATTTAACTCCCCACAAATACTAGTTTCGCAGTAGTTATTCTGCTATAGGATTGGGAAATGTTTCCACAGATATGGATTTTGAAATTCCTAAAGGAATCTTATTATTTAATGAGTATGCTTTAGGAATGAAATTTCTGTTGTCAGATTTACCATATGATTGTATTCTAGGAACTCCTTTTTTATCAGCAGTAGAGCCACATGGATCTTCCCAAACATCTGGCAAAGATCCTGGATACTTTATCACTCTACCAAGTATCAATGGCCATCCACCAAAAAGGAATATTTTGGCTTTTATCTTAGAATCACAAAACCAAATTTCCTATTGTTCAAAAAGCATGGTGATAATTAATACTTGGGATGATTATAGAAATATTCCAGTCACAGAATATTTGGATGATCATACAACATGGGATATATATTGTCAGAATTGGGTACCATTGTTACCCATGATTTTGGTCATCATGATGATGTATTGATGATGGTGTACTCAGGCTCTTCATAGGAACTTTCTCCTGAGAAAAGTTACTTTCTTCTCTTTCCAGAAATATCATTTTTGAAGGAGGTTCGCAGGCTGCTAGTATATTTGCCTGTGAGAATGCATGATTCTCGCAGGCTACCTTAAGCCAGGGTGCGAAAGATTCACACTGTAATGAACTGCTAGGGTGCGAACTCTTTCTAAAGCAAGGAAAAAGATGAATTCTTGATGCTTCTAGAAGGGAATCTTCTAGAAGGATGAGATGGCATTCGAATGGTTATCCCAGTACTGGATTCCCTGATATTTTGGGATCATTCTTATCCAAGTAAATAATTCATTCTCTCCTATATATTAAGGGAATTCTCATGGAAAAGGTTAAGCAATATTTATTGGAGAATTGGTGAAAGATTGTGTGAAAGATTGAAGCTTGAACATCAGGCTAGGAAACTCCAGCAAAGACATCATAAAGTTTTTGATCTTCTTCATGCAAGTGAGCAAGTGTGTGTATCAGAGCCAAGGGCCATTGAAAGGAAGTTTGTGACATCAAGGCTCAGGTTGTAATCTTTACTTTCCATCAATATGATACAGTAATATGTCCCTTTCCCATAAAGCTATTCCCACTTTATTGTATAATTCCTTGATCGTATACATAGATTGACTGTTGAATAGATTGTGCTTTATTCACTTTGGTTGGTTTGTGTTGTCTTGGTCTTGAATGCACGAGAGCACTGGAGAGAAGTAGGAGCAACAAAGACCCTAGTAAGCGATTATAAGGTATGTTACTCGTTCTTGCCTCCTAGTTAATTCAATGGTCAAAATCTAGGGAAAGAGTCATGTTCTGTCTTGCTTTGTTCTAGATCTAGGTGGATCTAGGGAGATCGGTTAGTGTCCGCACCTACGGATTTATCCAATAACAAAATTGGCGACGCAACTGGGGAACAATCCTATTTTATTTGTGGCTTTTGATATTTTTCTGTGGCCATTTCCTCTGGTTTCATTTTTCTCTTGTCTTATCAATCTCTGAGTCTTCAGGATATCCTGATAGACCCTCTAGGTCCAGAAGCCTTTGTCAATTTTTCTTCAATTTTCAAAATTTTGAGTATGTTTAGGAATTCTCGCACTGCACTTTATTGCAGCTTGCGAGAATTGGTAGGGTTCGCACCCTACCTTTAGGTTTCAGTGCGAGGTTCTCGCACCCTGCTCAAGGGTCACCTACGAGAATCATTGATTCTTGCACTGTGTAACACTACCTACCTGCGAACTCATTTTTTCAAAATTTTGAATTTGAGTTTTGGTCTTTCTAACTTCCCAGATCAGTTTGATTGCCTCTTATGAGTTTCTTGGACCATTGATTGATATCTTTTTTGTCTTTGTTATGGGTGTATTTGTGAATTCACCTCTTGGAACGTCATTTTGATTACATTGAATATCAACATATTCCTAGATGTCTAAATACATTAACAGATGCATTGGCTAATTATGTATTGGATAGACATTTGAATTATTTATAATTAAAACACCACAAAATTCACACAATGTAAAGTAAACCGGTAGAAGTTGTCTGTATATATAACGATCAAAAGAGTTTTTTACAAAAAGTTTGTCCGAAGACCAAAATATCAAAATTTGAAGTCACAAATGACATTCATGGTAACACACGACTGCCCTAGCAACCCTACGAAGCAGTCGACTCATAGATGTTGATACCCCTACAGTATGACGTTGATCGCGTCATGGAACCTCTTCCAGAGTCATGTCTGGAATGTCTGCAGTCATGCTCTCTAGATTCTGTTCCACCACCTGATAGTCCTCAACATACTGTGGTGTTGTTGCTACCTCTCCTCGTCTTTGGATAAGAGAAGTACCAGGAGGTCTATACGGTCCAACATATGTGTTATCAACAAACATTTTTGTATTAGTCTTTGGATGAATACATAAATTAAAACATTTGAATATGATAAAAAAAAAATCAAAAACATTTAAAAAGAGAAAATGTGTGTACTTCTTACCAAGGTCACCCCACTAAGCATCCTCAGGTAATACCAAATCTGGATCTCCTTAGAAATATAGCCCAGCATAAGCATAGTCATCAACCATCAACATCTGTGGTTGAAGCCAATCAAAGAAAGTATCATCATATCTGATGATTGGTCCTGCTATGTGCCGGGCCATGAGCCGACACCATCTCAGCATACGTGGATCCCTGGGAGCCAGTAAATTCCACTCCACCTGTAGCCTCAGTAATGGGACCCACTCAAGGAAGAAGGATACCAACAAAGATCTGTACCCGAAATTCTTCAGGTCACCCCGCCTACATTTGGTCAATTACTTTTTTATACTGCGCATCACAACATCTACCGAGTTGAACACTCAAGGCTCAGTACACTCAATAGCGTATTGGAAGTAGCTCTGTAATGCCATATGAGGAGCAGAACTCCCAGCCATCCGAGATATAGTGAAAAGGATAGTACGGAGGGTCAAGTCTGTTACCCCCCAGATAACCACTTTTCCTTTCTTTCTCTCAGCCTTGGGTATGCAGTGTATACGGAAATACTCACTCATCGGTAGCCCACCGCCTCTACTACCAGTCAGGCTCACATAGTAACCCCGTTAGGACAATCCGGTCAAAAATTAAATGTCCTCAATTTCTAAGGACAATGTGTGGACCCCCACCTGAAACATCTGCTGATCCGGGTCCCACATACGTACCAGGTACTCTAAAAGTCTGACTTGGGCCATCATGCCCGAGATGCGAAAGTACTTCAAGATCCCACAATCTCTCAAAGCAGTTATGGTAGGTGGATGATTTTTGACCATTGCATTATCCTCTTCATGTTCCCTTTCACGCCACTCAAGCACCATGTTGCTGGCCAATTATCTGCACAAGGAACACAATAAGAGGATTAATAACTATTTTCATGCTTTGGATCTTTTTCATTGGCTAAAAATTTTAAAAAAAATTGGGCTTTGCGGTTCTCGCAGGTGTCCCATGTGCACAGTGCGAGAACCTCGCAGGTGGCTTAAGGCTCACCTGTGAGAATGCATCATTCTCGCAGGGCCCGTATAGGCTGCCTGTGAGAATGGCAGTGTGCCTATAGGGCTTAAACAATCAACTTAAAAATGGAAATTTAACCAATGAAATTATAAATTTAAAGGTGTTCCATGAAAATGTCAAGGACTAAGAGCTTACCTTAATGTCGTAGATGGCTCGCTGAATGGTCTCTCGTAGCTCCCGCAAATTGACTCCAAACTCGGAGGGTAAAAGAGAGGTTTTTTTAGCTCAATAGTGAAAATGTAAAATGGTGTGGTAAAAAAGAGTATTTACATATTTTAATTACTTTTACTGTATCATTTTGGGTTTTTATGATTATTTATCAATTAAACCCTAATCACTAATGTCATGTTGAGTGTAATTCTTGCAAGCGTGATAACTTTGATGATTCAATTCAGGGCTATGGACATGTTTTTCTTTGTTATAGCGTGTTTTTTATCGTTTTTATGGTTTTTACACAAAAACATCGAGCATGGTTTTTGTCCGTTCTTGTGCTCATAAATACATGAGAATGCGATTGAGCATACTTTTATCACTTTTTCGGGCTCAACAAGGTTATACGAAAAATGAACGCCCTTGGAGTCCTCTTCAAGCTCTTTTCAGATTCTCTAAACATGAAAAGATCACCGAGCGACCTTGCTATTTTCACGCTCGATAAAGTATTTGAAGTACGCGTCTGGTGAGTGATAATTTATCTCTTTTTCGGTCTCATCCAGACTATTTTACGAAAAAGGAACCGAGAGAGTTCTCTTTTAAGTGTTTTTCCAGACTCTATAATCCTGAAAAACCTTCGAGTTTTCTATCTCTGGACTCGTTAAACAAACATTGACAGACCTGTGATGGGACCGAACCACTCTGAGGGACTCATATGAAGGATGAGCTTACATCAACAAGCATATGTTATCCTCCTCAAGATTGCGTAAAAATAAAAAGGTACTCGCCAGAAATGGTGGGTGAAAAATTTGGGAAAGGGATATGTTTTCATCTTCGTATTGATTGGCAGTAAGTGTCGATCTTGAACATGACACCCCCTATTCATCATTTGAAGCCGGTTTGGGAAATCAATTTGTCTCTCATTCGATTGATTACAAGGTCATTCCCTGTGTTGTATTTGAGTCAATGCTGCCAAATCATTGGTCGTGTCGTTCATATGTTCAAGAGAAGTCCATCTGAAACCTATATTGAGTCGGCCATCTGCAGTTATCCATTCTCTTCGTATCGGCCTTCCCTGTGTCCAGTCATACTCTATTTCACTTTCAAAATCTATTACTCATTTCATGTCATTGATGGGGGATACATCACAACCCTCCTGTGACGAGTTTTGTTCCGTCGACTTCAACTCATTATCCAGAATCAAGACTTAGAAATTATTTGGTACCTTGGAGCTTGAATGCCTCAATGGCAGGTTTCCTCGCTTTCAACAATGGGTTTACATCATTGACCCTTGATCGAAGGATTCCATCGGATGTTCGAATTCAACTCATTTATTCACACTCGATGGATTGTACTATGGTACCTTGGGAGTCATTGACATCAATGGTGATTTCCCTCGCACTTGTTAACGATTACATCAATGACCGGTAATCAAGTGGTTTCTGCCATGTTCGACTTCAACACATGTAATCACATGGTTAGATTCATACTTTGGGCGATGAAATTGAAGACCTTGGATATCATCTTTGCGATCCAGGTTGCGATGGAGTATGTATAATTTGCGACACATAGATCGACTGTGTATGTCTCGTGTCTATGTCGTCTTGATTTAAAAAAAAATCGCATAGATCCACAGTGTGTTCTGGTGGCTATGCTACATTTTGATGGCATGGATCCACAGTGTATGATTGGTGGCCATGACCTAGGTCTACAATGTTATCAGTCTATGATCTGAGTATGGGAATGCCTACCTCAGAATTGATATATATGATATGCTGCAGATGCTTGGTTGTTCACAGGTTTCCGATTAGATGTGCCCCTGGTTTTCGACACACACACGCAGCTTACAAAGTCTATCGGCTGTCACTGTTTCCAACCTCATACTTTGGGGGGCATTCTGTTACCCATGATTTTGGTCATCATGATGATGTATTGATGATGGTGTACTCAGGCTCTTCATAGGAACTTTCTCCTGAGAAAAGTTACTTTCTTCTCTTTCCAGAAATATCATTTTTGAAGGAGGTTCGCAAGCTACTAGTATATTTGCCTACAAGAATGCATGATTCTCGCAGGCTGCCTTAAGCCAGGGTGCGAGAAGTTCGCACTGTAATGAATTGCTAGGGTGTGAACTCTTTCTAAAGCAAGGAAAAATATGAATTCTTGATGCTTCTAGAAGGGAATCTTCTAGATGGATGAAATGGCATTCAAATGGTTATCCCAGTACTGGATTCCCTGATATTTTGGGATCATTCTTATCCAATTAAATAATTCATTCTCTCCTATATATTAAGGGAATTCTCATGGAAAAGGTTAAGCAAACAAGGTTAAGCAAGATTTATTGGAGAATTGGTGAAAGATTGTGTGAAAGATTGAAGCTTGAACAGTAGGCTAGGAAACTCCAACAAAGACATCATAAAGTTTTTTATCATCTTCATGCAAGTGAGCAAGTGTGTGTGTCAGAGCCAAGGTCCATTGAAAGGAATTTTGTGACATCAAGTCTTAGGTTATAATCTTTACTTTCCATCAATATGATATAGTAATATGTCCCTTTCCCATAAAGTTATTTCCACTTTATTGTATAATTCCTTGATCATATACATAGATTGATTGTTGAAAAGATTGTGCTTTCTTCACTTTGGTTGGTTTGTGTTGTCTTGGTCTTGACTGAACGAGAGCACCGGAGCAAATTAGGAGAAACAAAGACCCTAAGAAGCGATTATAAGGTATGTTACTCGTTCTTGCCTCCTAGTTAATTCAATGGTCAAAATCTAGGGAAAGAGTCATGTTCTGTCTTGCTTTGTTCTAGATCCGGGTGGATCTAGGGAGATCGGTTAGTGTCTGCACCTACGGATTTATCCAATAACAACCACAATGGCAACTAAGATGGTCTGAAGGGGTAGAATTTGGGTTACCATGTTTCTGTACAAATACCAGCATTCATGTCATTCCACCACAACATGTGATAGGACAAATGCACCAAGCATCCACTATTGCAGCTAGACAGAGGTTGGTTGAAATGGGAGATTTAACCAGAATCATATTTGCAAACAGAAACTGGTTTTGTCAACAAACAAAGAGATGGAACCAAACCCCAGCATGGAACTTTTTCCAAATTAATAGAATGAGAGATATATAGTCATGGCCACAACAAGATCCTCATCAACAACTGTTTCAGATAAATTATTTCTAGTATAAAGAAATGTGGGATCATGTTTGTTTATGGACTGACAGATACCAATATTATTACTGAATGATTAAATTTTCTGATCAGTTCTTCTCTTTCCCTGAACCAGATTGGCTTCAAGATTGGTGGAAAACGTTTGGTTTAAATCCTAGCACTATTCATCCAGATGTCATTGATACTGCCAGGATGTTTTTATTTCGTCATAGAAATTTTCCAAACACTGTATATAATTTAGAGAAAATCTCTGAAAGTGAGTGTAAAATTATTTTTATTAGAGAAAAACATCCATGGGTCATAAGGACAAGATATGTCCTACAGCAAGATAAAGATCATGATGAAGATCCCAAAATGTACCGTGAAATATACACTCAACATTGTTGAAATAATGTAACTGCGAAGAGCATTCTTATTATTTTGTTATTGGATTAAATCCCCATTGTGGATTAATCATGTCATTATTATTATTTTTATTATTAGGTTAATCCCCATTGAGGATTAACTAAGTCGGTAATTGTATAAGGACCAAATCCCCTTTTGTGGATTGGTCATCAGACAATTATAATGTAAAGAATAAGAAGTCGGCCCCAGTAGTTATAATGAAAGGGCCAGATTTAATTAAAGGTGGATTTACCCACCCAGTGAGAGAGGTCGGCCCTGCCAGAATGGTGACTCTTCACACATGCC